>JAJGRX010001044.1:600000-907097 GCA_025461125.1 Carex kokanica | reverse complement strand
ATTCATACCTAAGGTACCAAGCTTTCGCGAAAAAAAAACTGGACATATCATCACACATCCATCTTTTATACGTTTTAGAGGTGGGTTTTTTTTCTCCGTTCAATCTCGCCAATATTTATGACGATTTGTGAAAAATTTTGGCAAATCTAAAATCACGAATGTTTTCTACGCAATTTTTTCTTTCAATAAGATCCATGATGACATACTTTCGGGTTATCCGTCGCGCAAGTATTCATACCTCGTCGTGCAAATATTCATACATCGTCGAGCAAGTATTCATACCTCGTAATGCAAGTATTCATATCTAAGATATCAAGTATTTTAAGAAAAATAGACATATCAACTGTGTTCTCTCTCATCACACCCATTTTTTACACGTTTTTATATATGAGTTTTTTTTTTCTTCCGTTTAAATTTCGCTCATATTTCTGACAATCTGTGAGGATTATGTGAATCTAAAATAAATATGTGAGTTCTTTGAATTTAGAATGGTAAATACGTAATTATAAAATTCCATAGAGAAATACGTATTTCATAGCTTTGGAGTGGTACACATGTAATTCCCCAAAAATTGTAAGATAGCATTGCCACCTTACTACAAAAAATAAAGGAAAAAAAAAAAAGTCCCTATAATTTTTGCATTCAAATTTCGACTTCTGAAATTTGAACGATCAAATCCGAGCCGCTAATTGTGATATAAAATATTGAATTCTTAACTGAAGACTGATTTGATATATATTTTTTTAGATTATTTTTACTTTGTTAGAATGAATATCCATTGACTTGTATTCATTATTCAAAACTTGTACAAAGAGTTAATCAAATAGGTTTTGACGATCCATCACCTGGCTTTCCAGATCATAAGTAATGTTCTAAAATCAAAATAAGAAATAAATTTTGTGATAGAAAATAAAATGCAAGTCATGGTGCACAAAGCACCACCGATTATATATATATATATATATATATATATATACACACACATATGAGGAGGAATCCACTTATATTATTTTTTTGTGACATCAAATTACACTACACATTTTCAAAATTTTCAAAGTCCAAACAGTTGATCCAAAATGTTTAACATGATAAATATTAAAATGTCCTTGCAGATCAAATTTTACATTTTTTTTAATTTGTTTACTATTTATTAAGTATTTTACAAAATCGTTGTTTTCAAACTATTGAATTTTTGTACCCATCTTAATAAATAGTAAAAAAAATTCAAAAAAATGTAAAATTTGATCTGCAAGCACATTTTAATATATCAATCAGTTGAACGGTTTGGATCGATTGTTTGGACATTGAAAATGTAGGGTGTAATTCGGTGTCACAAAAGAAAGTGTAAGTGGTCTGTGTGCGTGTTATATATATATATATATATATATATATATAGTGTGTGTGTGTGTGTGTGAGTAGAACTAGGGTGTTCCAAAGCTCACCAAGTCCTTCCGTGAGCTCGACTCTAAAACCTATCGAATTGACTTCAAACGACATTTCCAAACCATTAGATGTTCAATCGATATTAAAATGTGCTTGGAGACCAAATTTTACATTTTTTGGAATTTTTTTACTATTTATTAAGATGGTTTGAAAATCGTTGTTTTCCAATGGTGCAGAATTTTAATAAAAACACTGATTTCAAACCATCTTAATAAATAGTAAAAAAATTCCAAAAAATGTAAAATTTGGTCTCGAAGCACATTTTAATATAGATTGAACATCTAACGGTTTGGAAATGTCGTTTGAAGTCAATTCGATAGGTTTTAGAGTCAAGCTCACAAAGGGCTTGGTGAGCTTAGGAACACCCTAGTTCTACTCTCTCTCTCTATATATATATATGAATGAGGAGGGATCGGATTACACCATTTTTTTTTACACATTTTGACACCTACCATTTTCAAAGTCCAAATAGTCGATCCAAACCGTTCAACATGATGGATATATTAAAATGTGCTTGGAGATCAAATTTTACATTTTTTTTTGAATTTTTTTACTATTTATTAAGATGGTTACAAAATCGTTGTTTTCAGACCATTGAAAAATAGCGATTTTGTAACCATCTTAATAAATAGTAAAAAATTTCAAAAAAAATATAAAATTTGTTCTCCAAGCACATTTTAATATGGTGATCATGTTGAACGGTTCGGATCGACTGTTTGGATTTTGAAATTGCAAAATTGACCTATAAAAAAAGTGTCAGTGTCACAATGTGTCAAAAAAAAGGTGTAATTGGATCCCTCCTCTATAATGGGAAGTAAAAAACAGTGTCAAGATTGATCTGCACAATTTTTAAAGCATATCCAATGAACTGTAATGGAAAGTAAAAGAGGTTGTTTAATTCCCAAAGTATGTAGCCTATCTATATATATATATATATATGAGATAGGCTACCATGCTTTGCAAATTAAAGGGCATGTTGTGCTTTGGGCTCCTTTTCGGATTTTCAAAGTCCAAACAGTCGATCCGAACCGCTCAAGTTGTTCTCCATATTGAAATGTGCTTGGAGACCAAATTTTACATTTTTTGGAATTTTTTTACTATTTATTAAGCCACTTTCAAAATCGCTGATCCATTGGTCCAGAATTTTTTACTGTTTTGCTACTGTTCACAATGGATCAGCGATTTTCAAAGTGGCTTAATAAATAGTAAAAAAATTCCAAAAAATGTAAAATTTGGTCTCCAAGCACATTTCAATATGGAGAACAACTTGAGCGGTTCGGGTCGACTATTTGGACTTTGAAAATCCGAAAAGGAGCCCAAAGCACAACAGGCCCCTTTAATTTGCAAAGCATGGTAGCCTATATATATATATATATATATATATATATATATATATATAATGAATATCATCATGACCAGTAATATCCACGCTCCAAAGTGGTGTCTTACCGGTAGTGGTGGCACTTAAAATAAAATATCCAATGGTTCTCCTCTAACAACCACAGTAATTCACTTTATTTCTTTGACCCGTAAATAGTAAAGCCTTACATTTCTCATCACATATTTTGTTACATAAAATTCTGCTGATTCTTCTTCTTCTTCTTCATTATCTTAAATTCAAAGAAAAACTGTTAAATAGTTCATTTTACATTAATTCATTTTTTTAAGTCAGTGTTTGCTGTCAATACCGAATATTCAAATTTGGTAGATAAGATAATAGGAGTATAATGGACTTGTCCAATTCAAGCCAAAATAGACAACAAGATAGCCAAGAAGTAATTAAGTTAGCCAACGTATGAAGCTGTTACATAATTTTGTTATTCTGGTGTAGATTGTAATTAGGAGAAACATGCTGTAGTCCATTTTCTATATAAAGTTGTTGATGTACAATATATTAGATAATAGAAGGAAGTAATATAATTCCGACATTTTTAAAAATACCCTAAGTTAATTACATATTAATAAATTTGTCCACGAGTTGGTGGAAATTTTAAATATGCACAAATCGGCCAATAATTGGCCGGTCCCGATTAAAATTCCCGACCGGTCAATTATTGGCCGGTCCCGTGATTTTTTTTTTTTAAGAGAAAAATAGCTAAAATACTGAAATCTAACACTAAAAAATCGAATTGTTTTTTTAAATATTTGTTAGATTACTTTTTTTGATAGCATATTTATACTAAAATACGCTAAATTACTTGAAATTATGTTAATTTCTGCTGATTGACACTAGATTACTTTAAATTATGTTAACTTTTTTTTAAAAGACAAATAGCTAAAATGTTGAAATATAACACTAAAAAATCGAATTTATTTTTAAATATTTGCTAGATTACCATTTTTTATATATAATTAGCATATTTATACTAAAACACGCTAAATTACTTGATTTATGTTGAATTACACTAAATTACTTGAAATTACAATAATTATGTAGAATTATGCTAGAATACACTAAATTACGGTAAATTACGTATGAATAGGGATGATATCTTCACTGAGAAAGCGAAAAATGACGACGAAACTTCAAACGGCCATAAAACGGCGCTCGAGTGTCCGATTTCAGCAAATGACCACTTTTCGGAAAGCTTGTGAAAATGCGCATGCGTCCGAACTCGCTCTGCTAGATTCCCAAATTCAGAATCGCCAAAAAACAAAGGGAAGAGTCTCAAAACTTTAGTTGAAGTTTCCAATTGAGATTTTCATTTCTATTGTTCAATCTACGTAGCTCAGTAAATTAGTTATATGATGAACTTGTAGAATACTAATTTTTATTATTTTTGGAATTTTTTTACTATTTTTTATGATTTATGAAAGATGGTACAAAATCGGCCCTATTCATACGTAATTTAGCGTAATTTACCGTATTTTAGCATAATTCTACATAATTATTGTAATTTACCGTATTTTAGCACAAAATTGGCTCAATTCATAGCGTATTTTCTAACAAATATTTAAAAAAAAACAATTCGATTTTTTAGTGTTAGATTTCAGTATTTTAGCTATTTTTCTCTAAAAAAAAAAATCACGGAACCGGCCAATTATTAGCCGGTTTGGGCATATTTAAAATTTTCACCAACTCGTGGGCAAATTTATTAATCTGTAATTAACTTTGGGTATTTTTAAAAATGTCGGATATAATTCCATTTGACCGAAATTTTTATATATAAGAAAATAAAAAAATAAAAATATTAAAAATGAGAAACTGTAGGTGGGATTTTGAAAAATAAGAAGGCAGGCGTATGCCATGGCGTCCCAGTGGGACGCCATGGCATACACCAGCCCGTTGGAAAAAAAACGGAAAAAAAAAAAAAAAAAAAAAAAATAGGGACGCCATGGCTTATCCCGACCCGGGAAAAAAAAAAGAAAAAAAAATGAAAAATTAGGGACGCCATGGTTTATCCCGACCCTGGAAAAAAAAAAAACAAAATCGGGACGCCATCCCCAATCCCGACCCGTGAAAAAAAAAAAAAAAACAAAATCGGGACGCCATCCCCAATCCCGACCCGGCGGAAAAAAAAAAAAAAAAAAAAAAAAATCGGGACGCCATCCCCAATCCCGACCCGGCAGAAAAAAAAAAAAAGAAAACGGGACGCCATGGGGCTGGCCGACCCGGGGAAAAAAAAAATATAGGGACGCCATGGGGCTGGCCATCCCTTGTGCGAAAAAATTAAAATCAGTCTCTTTCCCCACTGCGTTTCCGCTCTGCCGCTTCGTCTAAAGAAAAAAACCCACAAACTCCGCCGAAGGCTGCGCTGGTCCCCTCCCACCCGCCCCGCAGATCCCATGGCGTCCCATTCCTTCCGCCCCACGTATCCCATGGCGTCCCGTATCTGAATCCAACGGCCTACAGCTACAGAGTACGATTTTTTCCGATTTTTTTTTAAAATTAGTTAAAATTAGTAGGTTACTAAATCAATTAGTTTAGTGTTATATGTAAATTTTCGTTTTAATTTTATTGTGAAATAAATTATTTAGATTAGAATTAAAATGTATTTTCGGTTTAGGGTTTAGAAATTAGATTAATTATTTTCATTTGAAAACAAATTATGTAGAATAATTTGTTTTTATAGACAAGATTGTAGTTAATTTTATGTAATACTTTAATTTTTTATTTTAGATTACTTATCACAATCCAAACGGCTTATATATGCTTAGGCTAAAAACTTGTTGTATTCATTGTGTTCATTTGTTCAAAGTGTTGGATATATATGCAAATATGCGTTGCACAGTTTGAAATAACATGAAAAATTCATGTGTTGTTTGAATATTCTTAGTCATTAATTTAGGGTTTGAAATAATGAAAATGTGATGCATGCAGGATGTCAGTTTCTCGTGGTGAGTATTGGCATCAAAACATTAATGATGCATTTGATGAAGTGCCTCAAACTCAGTCATCAAATAATTTTAGTTCGTTGTTGTGGATGCCACATCAGCAACACCGGACTTCACTGATTTCTATCGATGTAAGTCACTAAATTTTTGTATTACTTGTACTTATTTAAATTAATGGTTTCATTGTTTTTAAATTAATTATTATAACCATGGCAGCCTAATAGTGGAGTGAGGGCTCGAGGCCACAAGCACATTATTCCGTACCATTGGCAATGTGAAAACATCTTAAAAAGTCTTGGCCTATATCAAGTGTCTCAAATGAATGTTGTAAATGTCGATCCTTCGCTTCTCAGTGCTCTCTTAGAGCGTTGGCGACCAGAGACTCATACATTTCATCTTCCAGTAGGTGAGATGACTATTACTTTAGAGGATGTTTCTTGTTTGTGGGCTTTGCCAATTACGGGAATACCGGTGACTGGTGTGTCAGATGGTAATTGGGAGGGTTTAGTGAATGAGTGTCTTGGGGTTGGGGCATGGGATGCTTTGATGAAATCAAAGAAAAGATCTGATGAGATGCACAAATCTGGGTATGCCATTAACTTAAAAAAATTGCGAAATCAGTTTAAAGTCATGCCTTCGGGTCCTGGTGAGCCCACACCGGAGCAGATACATCAATATACAAGAGCTTACATACTTGATTTGTTTGGGTCGTTACTTTTTTCCCGATACTTCTGGAGATTCGGTTCCGGTGATGTATTTACAGTTTCTCCGGGATCTCAACACGCCTAGGCAATACAATTGGGGTGGGGCTGTTTTAGCATTGCTCTACAGGAATCTATGTTTGGGTGTCACTTGTAAAAGTAATATGGTGAAAACACTAGCGGGTCCGGTGGTATTGTTACAGCATTGGACGTGGTCGCGGTTGCAGACTGGACGTCCGATCCCATACAAAGGTTGGAAACCCGATTGGGGGAAACCGAATCCCCAGTCTTGCCCTGCATTTGGAGCTAAGTGGTGTGGTCCCCTACAATTTAAACAACCTCATGGGACTGCTGGAGTTAACTACTTCCGCAATCAGTTGCAGGAATTACGGGAGGGTAACGTAGATTGGGAGCCATACAAACCGCTGTGGAGCCGTATGCCATCCCGAGTGCATCAGGATGCTGAGTGTTTTCGTGCCCGTGTGCCATTGGTATACTTTTGGATTATAGAGCATTGCTATCCGGACCGAGTGATGCGCCAGTTTGGGTATCGACAGGCCATCCCAGTACTAGATACACTCCCGGAGGATGAGGTACGTAGATTACACAGGTTTGTCCATACATCTTTTTGTGCTACTAATTGGTCGGATAAGCATCAGACATACGTGTTTGAGTCAACGCAACACGGTAGATCCATTGTCGAAGCAGGTGAACCATTTTCTTGCGATCAGATTGAGCCATACCAACGGTGGTTCCATAGAAATTGCATGTATAATATCTTTGAGGTACCTCAGGACCCCGATGGTGTTCAGTCCATGGATATTGACATAACTGATAACAGTGAATACGGATACATAGCTAATGTGCCAAGGAATACACGTGAGGTACGTATACGTGACTTGACTTTTTAATACAAAATGTATATATATGCTTATGCTTACATTGACTTGTTTAATATTTCCACAGGCACATGCAACTCTCCAGTTAGCAAAAAATGGTATCAATATGATTACAAAGGGGATGAAAAAAGCAGGAAAGAAAATCATTAAAGGGATTATTGGTTGTGTCAGAGACAATGGGATGGAACCCCGATTATGCGAGATGCTGGTAGAAGCTCACTTGCCGACAAACTATGAGGATATAGCATCGGATGAAAGTGAGGATCACTTGGCCGATCGTCAAGCAGCTGTCAGTCCTCAGTTCACGTACCATGATTATGTCGGTCAGGTATATTTGAAATAACTTGATAGAATATGTCAGTCATGTTTAATATTTGAAACTAGTTAGGGTTTATGTTTTACGGTTTATGTTGACTTAAACTACATGTTTTTTGTAGGGTCTAGATGCGCATGATGCGTACTTTAATATGAGTGACTCAGCGCCACATGCAGGGCCAAGCTCTGTTAATGAGGTATTTCTGATATAACTTGACAGAGTATTATGTCAATGAGCTATGTCAAGGAGGTATTATTATGTTGAATAAAATTACGTGTTTTCGTAGGGTCTAGATGCGCAAAATGCGTACTTTAATGTGAGTGGCTCAGTGCCCCACGCAGAACCGATTTGTGTGAATCAGGTATATTTCAGACATATAAGTGTTTGGTCAAAAATTTTATCGATAGGATAATTATATTACAGTTTATGTTGACTTAAATAACATATTTTTCGTAGGGATTGGAGTCGCAGAATGCATTTAACGATTGGAGTCGCCCGCAGAATGCGTTTGGCAGTTTTTCCATTCAGGTAAATGGCAATAAACTTGGTGGGGTATTTGAAGGTATATTTAAAAGTATATTTAACTTGAACAACATTTTTTTTGTAGCGATTGGTGTCGCAGAATATTGGGCCTAGCTGGGATGTGCCAGCTAACACAGCCGATCTGATCACACCAGCGCCAATATCGAACCAATTCGATGACCCACAATCTTTCTCACATATATTTGAGACACCATACCAGCAGCCCTCCGACGCTGAAATTCAACCCGTTATGGATCTGACACCGGCACCAGCGCCAATGCCCGCTATTAATCCAAGTAGTAGAACGGGTTTAGTCTACAAAAGATGTAAGAGAGTCATTAAGAGACCAGACAGATTCACCCCTGATTAGATTTGGACTTATGTGATATAATTCGAACTTTATTGATTTCAGACTTATGCTGTAATTCAGACTTACTATGTTAGGCAACTTTATGTTAAGCTATGTTCATTTCGACTTGTTATGACTTATATGTTATTATGTTTGGACTCTACGGTTTCGACTTGTTATGTTATTTTCTTGTTATGATATGTTTATGTTGAAAAATAAGTATTAAATTAGGTTATGTTATGTACAACTTTGGAGATCAATTCCCGCCAATTGGCTACACCAAATTTCGAGTTCTTTATATGAAAATGTCCGTTATCCCATGTAGTTTATGCCCGAGCAACAGTTTCGACAAACTCAATCTGCTTGTACGTCAAATGTATATTTCTGTGCAGGGGTCTTTGCTTATAACTTGCATTTTTTGCACTCGTAACATGCTGTTTTGTTTTTTCCGTATCTCTTAATTGGCTACACCAAATTTCGAGTTCTTTATATGAAAATGTCCGTTATCCCATGTAGTTTATGCCCGAGCAACAGTTTCGACAAACTCAATCTGCTTGTACGTCAAATGTATATTTCTGTGCAGGGGTCTGTGCTTATAACTTGCATTTTTTGCACTCGTAACATGCTGTTTTGTTTTTTCCATATCTCTTAATTGGCTACACCAAATTTCGAGTTCTTTATATGAAAATGTCCGTTATCCCATGTAGTTTATGCCCGAGCAACAGTTTCGACAAACTCAATCTGCTTGTACGTCAAATGTATATTTCTGTGCAGGGGTCTGTGCTTATAACTTGCATTTTTTGCACTCGTAACATGCTGTTTTGTTTTTTCCATATCTCTTAATTGGCTACACCAAATTTCGAGTTCTTTATATGAAAATGTCCGTTAGCTCATGTAGCCTATGCCTATAAAATGTCAAATTTTAATATGAATTCTAATTATGATGAAAATGCATATTTCTGAGGGGTATCGCTAAGATATATTACATAATAGTAAACTAAGATATACATGACAATAAATAGTAAACTAAGATATACATGACAATAAATAGTAAACGTAAGATATATTACATAAATGTACACATGACAATAAATAAGAAGTAAAACATAATAGTAAACTAGGATATATTACACAATTGCTACGTTGCAATTCCTTATCTTCTGCTTCTACTAGAAGATGCCCCTGTAATTTATATCAAACTATAAAAATATGCACATTTTAAGAAACAATATATTGAATAATATGTTAGAGTTTGAACAACCTGTTGCATTTCTTGCATTTCGTGCATTCCTTGCATTCCTTTCATCAGTGGAACGTCTAGCTTGGTGTCCCAACCTCCTTCCTTGCATTTCATCCATGGTCATTTTAATACGATTGTGTCTTCTCCGTCCCTTACTGATTAAATCTTTATCAGGAAAAATAGTTGGCCCTGTGTATTTCGGCCATTCAGGTTGATTTCCAAACCCATGAAAGTTACCACTCCATGTTTCAAGAAGCTTGTTCATGGAATAAAAAGGATTAACAAAGCAATTTGCGTCGAAATTTCTCTCTCGACAAACAGCTAGTACATGAGCACAAGGTATACCTGCCAACTGCGGTTTTCGGCATGTGCATTCTACTTTATTACCATCTCTGATGATGACATTGTATTTGTAGGTTTCAGTATTAACAAATTTAATATGTCCCGTGACCTCGTCATACCAATGAACTTTTTCATTTTTGGCCATGACATTGTACTCACCCCGTGGCTCACCAAAGGGTCTAGCAGTCATTGTAAGGCAACGGGTCCCGCGCCGAACCAACAAAGCTTCGACCCGCCCTGCCCACACGTGTCCCTCTTTTATGCGAGCCACGGCTTTCGCCTTTCTCTCCCTAAACCATTCGACTAGTTTGTCAAATGTGTCTTCGACCAGTGCGACGACTGGTAATCTTCGACTTTTTTGGAATACATTGTTCAACGATTCCGATCCATTAGTTGTCATAATCCCCCAACGGACGCCGCCATCAAATGTTTGAAATACCTTCCATGGTTTAGGGGCCTCAGATTCATCGTTGTCACGGTATTTACCGACTTTATCCAAGTATGGAATTGCTGCCGGACATTTTAGGCGTAGAATTTGCATCCACTCTTCATATGCTCTTGGCTTCCTTTTGCGAACAAGTATTTTAAATATCTCACAAACATCTTTGTCATGGACCTTCTTCATTAAATTCTCAGCAACATGCTGTGTACACAATGTCTGAACACACTCTCCGCCGTCCTCCCACCAACCACCATGTCTATCTTTGAAGACCTTCCTTATTCCCAAGTGTCTATCTGAAACAACGCACATGAACCTTCCAAAACCAATTACCTCTTGTCGCAGCCACCTCATAAACCATCCCCAGTTCTCAAAACTCTCTTCCTCAACTAATCCAAAAGCCAAAGGTAGCAACTGATTCTCAGCATCATAACCGCAAGCTATGAGCAATCTCCCCTTGTACCTACCGGACAGGAAGCATGCATCAATGCTAATGATAGGCCTCAGATGAGGCACTGCCGCAATACATGGACCGTACGCCCACGCTGCTGCCTTAAACATCCGCTCTGTCTCTTTCGCGGTGGGTTCTGATTTAACTGCCCATTTTGTCCCTGGATTTGCTCTAGTTATTGCTTGCAAAATTGGAGTGAGAATTGCATATGAGCCCTCCCAACTGCCAAACATTTGTTCAATTGCCAGCTCTCGGCCACGCCATAACCTGTTGTACTTGGGAACAATTCCTTCGAATTTAGCACGGATTATCGATTTGATGTCACTAATGCTTTTTGTAACATCTTCTCTCATATCTTGCTTTATAGCATTAGCAATCACTGCTGCAGTTAGTTGTGCATGATCATTACGATTAGTCGGGGCACGGCATGTATGGGGTGTATTTAATGTTTTAATTGTCCATCGAGCTCCAAAATAAGAAGACGTGGCATACAGTCGCCAATTGCACCTGGTGTCTTTGCACACGACCACAATTTTTGTTTTGCTACTTTCTTTCCAATACACTTCAATATTCTTGCATACGTGGAACTCCTTTATAACTCTATTCATAGCATCTTTTAATGGGAATACTTGATCCACCACAAGAGATTTATCATCAAAACGTGGGGTCGTACCGAAAAAACCTACATCTGTTTCCCGAAATCTGGATGTGTCAGTGAAGCTCGATATAGGACAACGGTCACCACGACCGAAATCCGGATGTGTCTGAGACTCTAGTAAGACATCGTCTTCCGAATCATTTTCATCAGATTCATCATCATCACAACAGTCTCCATCATCTTCGTCATCACTTTGTGACAAGTTGTCATTATCGGGACCATGATCACCAAAATCAGACATCTCGTATGTACTATTATAATTATCATAGGGTGTCCAATTCACCTCTGCCTGGACGGCCGGTGAAAACTCATTCATGTTGGGATAAGGTTCAGAGTAAATATTTTGGGGCGGTGTTTGTTCTCTCTGACAGGGTCGGGTCCGACTAGAACCCGCATGTGGATCACAGTACCGAGACTGAGGAGGTTCTGGCTGCGTCTCAGGTACCCCACTATTAAATAACAACTGGAGTTGCGTCGCGCCCACAATTGGAACAAACTCAATGAAAAAATCAATGACACGGTATTCTCTTCCGGAATTCATTAACTGCTCAAAAATTATCTTCCATCCTTCATTGCAAATAAGTTCCACAACCTCGTAATAACGGCCAGTAGGTGTACCAACATTACATCGAGCATAAATTATTAGGTTGTATTCATTCTCGGAATATCCAAAATGCCGATAAATCATACCTTTTAAATCTTCAAAATTTTGTTCATCGGTCGCACGAAATGAGTACCGATGACTAATACTATACTCCGCGCCTCTCGGACCGTATCGAATTTCACCACCAATAAACACATTTACTAACACCATAATTGATTGTTTCCGAAAAACCTACACAATGAATATTAATTACAAAATGTAAATATTAATTGTTTACAACAAATTGAGTTAAAATATTAATTGTTTACAACAAATTGAGTTAAAATATTAATTGTTTACAACAAATTGAGTTAAAATATTGTAAATAAATGAACTAAAAAAAATTTACCTTAAAGTATCAATTTTCGGATATGCAAGCCAGAATGGAATGAGAGAGACAGATTGGAAGGTTTATAGGAGTTTAGTAGTGGTCATAGTATGCCATGGCGTCCCAAATAATTTTTTTTTGGGTCTGCGCATGCCGTGGCGTCCCAGTAAAAAAAAAATACTTTTTTTTTTTTCGCACAAGGGACGGCCAGCCCCATGGCGTCCCGTTTTCTTTTTTTTTTTTTTCCGCCGGGTCGGGATTGGGGATGGCGTCCCGATTTTGTTTTTTTTTTTTTTTTTCACGGGTCGGGATTGGGGATGGCGTCCCGATTTTGTTTTTTTTTTTTTTCACGGATCGGGATAGGGGATGGCGTCCCGATTTCGTTTTTTTTTTTTTTTTCCAGGGTCGGGATAAACCATGGCGTCCCTAATTTTTCATTTTTTTTCTTTTTTTTTCCCGGGTCGGGATAAGCCATGGCGTCCCTATTTTTTTTTTTTTTTTTTTTTCCGTTTTTTTTCCGACGGGCTGGTGTATGCCTTCTTATTTTTCGAAATCCCAGCTACAGTTTCTCATTTTTAATATTTTTATTTTTTATTTTCTTATATATAAAAATTTCGGTCCATTTGATGTCTCTCTTCTATTATTCTTTATGGTATCAAAACTTTGGTAAACTAGAATAAGGCTCGCGTCTAATTCCAGAAATTATGCCTCTAATTCTACCTTATTCTAGTTTAAAAAAAAAAAACCCTTATTTCAGAAAATAAGCTTCTATTCCTCTCTATTCTAGCCTAAACCCTTTCTATTCCCTTCTATTCTTCCCTATACCTAGAATAAAACAGCTTAGTACACTATTTCTACATATCTACTCCTCTTCAAGAAACAAGAAAAATAGAACCCCCGGACACAGAGGAGGTCGATCTTCCTCGTTAGTACGCCACACTGCCACCGACACTCACAGGAGACATTCTTGCTCCGGTCCAATCTGTCCAGCGATTGTCAGAAGCTACGGTAGAGAACAGGAATTCTTGTCAGAGAAGCTGAGTCAGATCTGACGCCAAGCATCTGACCAGATCGAGAGGAGATAAGAAGATCGACGAACTCAAGCTCCACCAGACAACAACTTCCAAGATCGTCTCCATCTTCGATTCAGACAGATAGTGGAGCGAGTTGCTAGACCCGATTCGCTAACACGAGGTGCCTCGCACCACCGTAGCTGACTCAGACATGGCCTGAGCTTATCTTGCTCAGACTTGTACCTGACCAGATTAGTCTCGCACGTGAAGAAGAACCCGGTACTGATTGAAGCGACGTGTGCTGACCTAGGTGTTCAGATCCATCGGTTGCCATGGCCAGATGGGATGGCTTTTCTTGGCCGAGCTCGTGCTGGTAGTTGAAGAGACAGAGCGAGAACAGAGACAAAGCTTAACGGGTTTGGGGCATTTGGCACAAACGGGTCTTGATGCACCTGGATTGACGGATCGTATATGTTATTAAAGGTTCAATTTTGTATTTAGAGGTCAAGCCTAACTTCGACTCAAACAGACTAGAAGAAGGGCCTTCAGCTGGGCCTGCTTTAACTATTGTTTTCTTTGGGCTACATTTTTCGTTTCTGGACTGATCTAACACTCAAGCTAAAAAGCTATCTTGATCTTTTAGCTCCAGCTGAACTGAACACTGGATCTGAGCCTATCGTTGGACCTCTGCTTGGAAAATCTCCAATTAAAACAAAAGCTACTACTCCATTTTTCCCTTCTTAATCAAATTGCCATCAATACTCTCATTTTACTTTCAACCTGAAGAGGACCTCTCTGTATTTTTCAAAACAACCCCTCCCAAACCTCACCTTCTAGCAACAAACCACCTATCAAAATCAAAATTCTTTTCTCTTCTCTTCTTCTCCGTCTACACAATGATTCTTCTCAAAATTGAGACAAGAGAGCCATGAGCCTCTTGAAATCATGTTTCGTCAAAAGCTACGAGCTATTCAAATTCTCACTCTCTTTCTTTCTTTTTCTTTTCAAAGAGGACTCAAAGAGCCTCAAATGCAAAAGCCTATGACACTATTCTCGAGCCAACGAGCTCATTCCCCTTTTTTCTCACTTCTTTCTTCCTTCAAGGAAACCCAAACCTCTTGCCGCACCTCGCTTTCTTCAATTCACATCCAAGCTGACGGTTTGTACCTCCCCATCAGCTTGCGGGGGGCTAATAGGAGTATAATGGACTTGTCCAGTTCAAGCCAAAATGGACAACAAGATGGCCAAGAAGTAATCCAGTTAGCCAACGTATGATGCTGTTGCATAATTATGTTATTCTGGTATAGATTATAATTAGGAGAAACATGATGTAGTCCATTTTCTATATAAAGCTGTTGATGTACAATGTATTAGATAATAGAAGGAAATAATACAATTTCATTTGATCTCTCTCTTCTATTATTCTTTATAAGACGAGTCACAACAATTGGAAGAAAAGTGCAACTTATTTGGTACCAAGCTATAAAATCATGTTTTCAAAATAAAAAAGATAGAATGTTGTTTTCCATACGTAGAAATACTGAATATTAAATTTAGTTGTATTATTGCAGATATCAATTATTTACAAAATAAAAATTCCCCTACGGGCAAGCTGTATTTTATTTTCAACAAAGCCTAAAAATTCACAATAACAGCAAACAAAATAAGCATATCTAAAAACAAAAAGGGTGTCCAATAACTTAAAATGAAATGAGTGATTATTTCTTCAAAAAATAATATATCATTGATAACAATTTGGTATGGTACTGATTGTTATATTCTGAACTTTAAAATTTAAATAGCAAACACCCGTCGACAACTTAAAAAAAGTCGCATAACTTAAATATAAGGATAATTATTAGAAGTAAAATTCAGAGAGAATTAGTTTTTAGTCTAGTGATAAAAGTAATGTCTTCTGTGTAGGATGTTGCAGGTTCAAAATCTTAATAAGAATCTCTTGTAGATATTAAATTAATCGATTGGTTTCGAACTCCAACTTTACTTTAAAAAAAAATAGAAAAAAAAAACAACTAAAAACAAAAACGAGTGAAATCTTTCTTTTCAATAAATAGACTACAAAGGTTGGATATGTCCAAATACTAAAAACAAAATGAGTAATGAATTTTATTAAAAAAAACAAATAAAAGAAATGTCTCATCTCATCACATTTTTAGAGTGGTACTAATTACTGTTATGTTTTGAAATTGACGGTTTTAATAGCAGACACGCGTGTAGATTAAATACTAAAGAAACTAATAATATAAGGTCTATTTTTTTTTTTTTAGCAGACGCATGTGTGTATTTTTTTTCTATAAAAAATAGACCTAAAAAAGAAACTAATAGCAGTAGGGGTGAAAACGGTATAGATAATATCCGATTCCTATTCGAAAAATTAGATGTGAATATCCAATATCTGAATATTCATGTAGATACGGATAGTGATATGGTTTTACATTTTAATTATCCTTATCCAAATAATAGATATATATCATATATTTTAATATATATTATGAAAAAATATTGTTATTCACCATTAAAATTAGATAAATATTATGAATTTTGGTATTTTTTAATATTATTTTAATAAATATATGATCCAATCTGTATCCGACTAATATCCAATCCGTATTCATATCCAGAAAATTAAAAAAGATATGGATATGGTTTTACCACTGTCCGCTCCGTTTTCACCCCTAAATAGCAGACACATGTGCGTAGATTAAATCCTAAGAAAACTAAAATTCATGTACTAATAACTAAGGTATGTTCTGTTATGTTTGATTTTTTTTTTTTGTATATTAAAAAAACTAATATTTTTCAAGCTAAGGTTGTATTTTTCGTTGATTTTTTGTTTCTTTTTTTAATTGGAATTCTATTTTTAATATAATAGTAGTTTTTATATTGAACGAATTAAAATAGATAAAAATCAAACAGAAGTTCAAAAAAATAAACGCTAGAGCATCCTAAGAAAACTAAAATTCATGGTACTAATAACTAAGGTCTGTTTTGTTATGTTTGATTTTTTTTTTTTTTTTTTTTTTTTGTATATTAAAAAAACTAATATTTTTCTAGCTAAGGTTGTATGTTTCGTAGATTTTTTGCTTATTTTTTTAATTGGAATTCTATTTTTAATATAATATTAGTTTTTTTATATTGAACGAATTAAAAATAGACAATAATCAAACAGAAGTTTAAAAAAAACAAACGCTAGAGGAAGGGGTCGAACCTTCGACCTTATGGTTAACAGCCATACGCTCTAACCAACTGAGCTACTCCAGCTTTGCGAGAATTGGAACTTAATTTATTATAAATAAAAATACTCTAATTTATCCTGCTGCATGTGTTGCCTATCATATGAACCTAACTAATGTGCTAGAAAATTAAGAGAGCATATTTGAAATAAATCATTAATTCGTTTCATGTCTAGTTTTTTTGTTTTTTATTCTTATAAAAATTGTTGACTGAAGCAAATATAGAAACTTAAATATTCGTTGGTCCGAAAGGCAGGATCCATGTTCCAACTTTTAAAATTATTAACAAAATTTTCCTGTGGATCCTAATTTTTCTCTCCCTCTTCCTCTCTCCCATTTACTTTTGAAGTATTAAAATAATCTTCTTCATATTATTCAATTTTAATTAATAATTAACAACAGAAATAAAAAATGACTTAGCTTCAAAAAATTCCTGTGTTCTCTCCTCCGTCTCCTTTGATTATTTTTTCTCACTCCATACGCATACTGTTTTTTCAATTTTGCATGAATTTAGTTTAAACATAGTTCAATTGAGAATGGTATAGTTATGTTGGTTTCATAAAAAGTGTAAATCCGGTGCGTATCAATTAGGTCATGATAGGGCCATATTCCACAGGCCCTTTTACTTTTTCTAAACTGGGCCATAAACGACTGGGATTCGGACCTCTCTAAGAGGCCAACCCGACGTCGTATGAAAAGTCCAAAAGTTCACTAAGCCGGGACCCAATACAACGGCCTCAAATCATAGCCCTAAATTGGGTTCATAATAACCGACATACGGGATTACCGTGAAAACGGCTAGCTTAATGCCCTCTGTTCCAGTAACGGCTGACATAACTACCCACGTTCTCCATAACTGCCCGAGATGGCAGTTATGGCTGAACTATATAAAGCAATGATTCCCATGAACAAGGGGACGATTTTTGCCAATCAAGAGAGAGATCACACAGGATAGAGTCCGAATCTCTCACAATCCACCCCGAGTTCCTAACTTCATCCACATCTCGACCTGCCATCCTTTGGCAGGGCGAGCCCAACTCAGCCCAATTTTCCATAGGGCCTTATCTCCCTAGATAGGACGTATCAGGTCAAAACTTACTCCACTGATACTCAATTCCATTAAATTTTCTTAAATAATACTATGTTGATACTTTATTGACACCGGGGTATATAAATAGTGCAAATTTGAATTACAAGCAAATTTCCAATTTTGTAATATTTCTTCATTATTGGAGTTTTTATGGATATAGCGTATTATAGAACCGAACAATTAAAGTACTTAGATGTTACTACTTATTAAAAATAAAACTAGGTGTCCTTAAGCTCTCTAATTTTTAGTGAATATAACTTTAAAATCTATCAGAATTATTTTAAATGACGAATTCAAACAAATCTATTTCACGAATAATGTGTCTATAGGTCGAATTTATAAATTTTGAATTAATTTAGTATAAAGTCAAGTAGTCACAAAAAGAAAGTTTATAAGTTAATTTTAATGCGTCAATTTTTAATCGGTGTTTTACCGCTTGACTTTATTCTAAATTTATTTGAAATTTTATAAATATGACATGTAAATACATAATTTGTAATGTAAATCAGCCTCAACGAGTTCGATTCATCATTTGAATCAATCTGATAAGTTTTGGTATTAAGCTCATCCTTGAACTTGGTGAATTTAAGAACACCTAGTTCCAGGGGTGTAAATGGAGCGGATTCGGAGCGGATAATGCTCATACCAAATCCGTATCCGTTTTTCAATGAGCGGATACGGATACGGATAGTAAACGGATATCAAAATTCAAAACCAAATCTGTCTTAAACGGATACGGATACGGAGCGGATAATCCACGAATACGGATTCGAATACAGTTACGAAACGAATAATTGTCGGATAATTGAGTCATATGAACTTTAAGTACAAATACTAAATTAAAAAATTAAAAACAATTAAGAAAAACAAAAGTAAATTAAAAAAAGGTAAAGAAATGGAGAAGATATAGGAATAGAGAGGAGTTAGGGAATATTAACCGCTGAAAGTCAAGTTACAACGAAGTGGAGAAGTTAAAATTTCGGATCCGGATAGTGCGGATATCCGCTCCGTTTATACTTTCAAAGAATTATCCGTATCCGTATCCGCATCAAATTTTTCTATGCAAAAAATATCTGTATCCGTATCCGTGATATCCGTATCCGTTTAAATTCGGATACGGATAATAAGTGGATTCGGAGCGGATATCCGGACGGATATCCATATCCGTTTACAACCCTACCTAATTCTACTCGTTTAATATAACTGAATTATCTGTAAGGAACTTGAGACAAACTTTACAATTTTATAAGTACATAAAAAATTCAAACTTAATAAAGAAGTAGATATGATACAGCTTTTCTATTGACCGTAACTACTATTTTGTTTTTTTGTTTTTTGCGCGGATGATCAAATTACTAAACTATGAGTTACAAGATGAGTATTAAATCTAATGTAATTGTAGCGTTTGGGTTTTGGAAAAGAGATGCAAAAAAAAAAAATATTGAAAGGAAAACAGAGACCTGAGTTTGAATTGTTACAAAACATATTACAAAAGTATTCTATAGAAGTTACAAAATATTTCAAAAATTACCGAACTGTAGAATATTACAAAATATTAAAGAAAGTATATAAAACTTGCACAAAATTCGACCTCGGGAATTATAATTTATAAATTGATCTCTCAAATATTATTACAAAAAAAAGTTTACAAATTATTATAAACATTCACTTCCCCGTAGCAATACATGCATCGAATTTCAGGAATTAGTATGAGGATGATTTTGTGATTTTCTACTTTTGAATGGTCCTTAAATTTTAAATTTAGTGATTTTCTACTTATTTAAAAATTAGTAAAAAATTCTGAAATATATAAAATTTGATTTCCTAGTACAATTTCATATGAAGATCATGTTGAACGGTTCGAATCGAATGTTTGGACTTTAAAAATAAAGATATAAATTCATAGTACGGACTTTGCAGAGTACCATAGCCACACTCATATTTAATATAAGGTTCAATTATGCAAACATCTTCAGCTGATATTAGAGGACGTGATAAAACTATCCAAATGTCCAAACACAACTAAGAGCATCTACATCCCAGCAACTCAAATGAGTTTCTAAATAACTGTTAACTACTTTTTAGAAATTGAGGTCTCTAAAATTTCTAACTCTCACATCCTTGAAATTAATTTTAGAGTTTCTATTAAGCCACGTCAGCAATAAATTAATAAGGAGAAATAATTTGAGCCAATTATTTGGCCAACGTGAAGTTTATAAACAGTTTCTTAATAATAAACTTTCATGTATAGTTTCTAAATAAGAAACTCTCCTACATTCACTGGATTAGAAGCTGCCACATCAGATTAGAAACTCTCATAGTACCAGGAATGTAGATGCTCTAATGCTTGCAACAGAGAATTCAGATCCGGTACCCTACAGTTGAGAATGAGATCTGCAAGGTCCGTTTTAATCTGGCACGAACCTGATACAAGGCAATCATGATGAGGAGAACATTGTATGCTAAACCATCGTAACATAACATGACAGTTCTCAGTTCTCAACAAAAAATGCTGCTCAAAATTAAAATTAGAACAGCAACTTGTGTGCTGCCTACTAGAATTACGTTTATAGATTGAATTTCACCCCAAGCCTTGCTACTACTAACTTCATAATACAGTTAAAACTTAAAAGTTAATGGCCTCATGGAAATACTATGCTTTCAAAAAAAGGCTTGATTTAAAAATAAACAGAGCACAACAAAATATAGAAGAGAAGTGAACAAGTTCCCATTCATTCAGAACATCTTTTAGCCACAAAAAACAAATAGTCTGAGCCTCACACAACCAAACAGAGAACAAAATTCTTCATAAGCATCTAAAATTAAGTAACCATATAAAAATTGAATCTAAGACCTAGGCTTCTCTTTCTTCTCCTTGAAGAGAGCTAAGAGAGAGACCCCAGAAACCTTGACGACCTTGAATCTCACACCGGGAATATCTCCGACCGCATGTCCCTTCCTACCAAATCCAGCAATCAACACCTCATCCTGATATCAACAAAAAAAAAACATTCAACATACATAAAACACAACTTGTAAATTTCTGAAAAGAAACGAGATGAGAGAAAAGCCCCTACGTTTTCCTCGATGTAGTTCAAGCAACCATCGTTTGGCACAAAGGCAGCAATCTTCTTCCCGTTCTTAACCAATTGCACACGAGCACACTTACGGATAGCAGAGTTCGGCTGCTTGGCCTCAATACCACTGCATGCATTATTAATCCACACTTGTATAAGGGGTCATGTCATAACAAGGCAATTACATTACCAAGTGTGGCATATATGTTATACAAATAGTCCCTCTTATACAAAAAGACTAGAAATAAGCTGGATAAAACAGGACAAAACAGAACGAAAACAATAGGTATTAACCCCTCACCTAAGAAAAAAAACTAACAAAGAGTACTAATCAAAACTAGACCAGTAACAGAGGTTCCAACAACAAACCATACCAGTATGAATAGCTGGTACACCAAGTCAAACCATCGCCATACAGGTAATTAAAACTACAAGCTATACATCATCCAGTCATGTCAGTGCACGATTTTCATCTTTCCATTGGGCCATTATGTATAGGTAAAGCACGTACATTTTTTCAAGGACGATGCCTTTGGCGTGAGAGGAACCGGCGAAGGGCTTCTTCCACTCATTTCCAAGATGGCTCTTCTTGTAGGCCTTGTCAGCCCACCTCTCCTCTCTTCTGTGCTTCTTCAGCTTACGCCCCGCTCCCATTCCACGTGTTTTCCTGATTAATTATCAACACACAGACAATTGTCATTCAATAAACCATGAAAGATTGATCAATCATCATGATCAAAGTTAATTTCAAAGTCAAAACCACTTGCCATTAAGTTCTCACCATCATTTGTTTCTAAGAGGGCCCAGAACTAATTTTTCTATTTTGGTTTAAGAGAAACACAAACAAATCGATGCCTGAGATGCATGCTCAGCGCTATCAATAGTTCTATCTGGTATCCTAATACAAATTATTAGTACGATATGGTTCAGTTATAACATATAAAAAAACATATATAACTCTACATTATTTTCATTAATTTAGCCCCTGTTATAGAGATACTTAAATAAAATCGTCACAATGTATGCCGCTTAGATAAAATCCTTGAAACGAGAATTCAAAGATTAGTAAACCAAGTAGCAACATGATTATGTCGCTTATGAAATATGTTGTGTGCTAACGAATCCAATGTCAAGGCTAGCACAGGACCGTCCATAAGCTTAATCTCTCAAACCTAATTTTTAAATACTTCACAAATTTAAATACCTACTAAAATTTACGGTGGATTAATCAAACAAAAAACTATCTGAAGATTAACTAAACGAGTAAAGAATGTTAACGTACCCCATTTTGGATTGGTGAAAGGATCAAGTGCTCTGGATCGAAGAGGAGAGACGAATCGCGCCGGCTGAGAGATGAAGAGAGAGAACGGCAGAACGAAGGAGATCGATATCTTTATACGATGGCGGCGAGAGCTAGGGTTTGGGTTTTGTGTCTAAAAGGAGGACTGTGATCGCACCGTTGGTGTTGTTACCGACGGTGCTGATCGAGTAAAGGTTAAAGGTAGGGTCAGGGTCGAGATCTAAGATTCGCTGCATATTTCCCGAAGTGTTCGAACGAATAATATAATACTGTCTTGTGGGTCCATCGCGTGCATAGCTGCTCCGACGCAAGCGACTCACGAAATATCACAGAGATTTGTAATGCATAATCAATCACAGGTTTGGTCGTCTCAATGTGAGATATGGGCTGATTTCTGGCCCAAAATTCTAAATTGAGCGAGCCTTTTCCTATAAGTTATTTTCGATAGCACTTGCACTTGATATATATCTTACAAATTACAATGCGGCTCTAACCGTAAATGGTAACTTCTCTATGATCAAAACGAAAATTATACTTGAGGTTCGAAAGCATTAACCCCGGTGGATAGAATTTTTTTTTTAATAACCATAATTAAAAAAAATTATTGAACCAACATGATTGATTGTTTAGTTTTTTACAAAAAAATTTGTATTGGCATATCAATAAAAAGATCAGCCCTGCGTCGTCCAAAAACAGTGATTTTGTATCTATCTTAAAAAATAGTAAAAAAATTTCAAAAATTATAAAATTTCATCCCTAAGCATATTTTAGTATGGATATCATGTTGCGCGGTTCGGATCGGTAGTTTGGAATTTGAAAACAAAAATATAAAATATGAAATATGATGAGATATGAAAGACATGAGGTATTGGAACCCTCCTCTTAATTTAGCACAGATAAATTTAGCACGTAAATTTTGCACGTGCTAGACAAAAATTACAGCTTATCTCTCAATTACGATAATTTTACGATCATAATGTGGCTTTAATATATTAAAACAATAATGGACACACACAAACACAATGTATATACATAAGTTAGATTTTGTCCGTCCTTCTTGGTGATATTACGTTGAAAAAATGCAGTCAATATTAATTAAAAACATCTACAAACAAACACTGACGAATTAAATTAATTAAATTAATTTTATTAGTAATATTTGTTGTATTTGTTTAGTTTAGCATGAATAAATTTATGCACGTGTAAAATATACGAATTGGAGTTTAATTATCAGGTGTTGTGAATTCACGATCAGAAACTGAAACCTAAGCTGATTTACAAGAAGAACAGACACAAAATTTGTAAATGCATCCGAGCATTCAAGCATAATGTTTGATATAAATAAGCACACATGAATTTTGTGATATTAACCTGTATAAAATACTCACGATTAAGATCATGAATAAATTATTCATAAAAGACGTTTAGTTTGCACTATAAATCATTTTGTAAAATATTAAAATTACATAAAATATAATATAAAAAAATACCATTTATAACATCCCGTAAAATGAAATTAACAAAAAATTGTCCGGACACACATAATGATTTCATACAAATTAAAATAATATTCATAAAAAATAAGAGAAATTTAGTTATATCCCCATCAAAACTTGTCTTTTTAGATATTTCCCCATCACAATTATAAATTTAGTTATATCCACATCAAAACTCCATTGTTTTATTTATATCCCCATTTCTTCATTTAACCATTTAAAATTTAATATTAATATTATTAAAAAAACTTAAATGACGGTTTTGCCTCTAATTAATTACTTTGCTAATCCCTTCCTTTTTCTCTTCACGCTAATCCTTATGTTTCTTTTTTCCGCCTTTCTACCCTCATCAAGTACTATGTACTGTGCTAATGCTTCCCTTGGAGCCTGCTCTTTGCAATTTGAATATCAAAAAGTGTCACAATCTCAGAATTTGATATTAGCAGTTGGAGCTCTAAACGAAGAAGAGGGGAACAAAACGACGGATAAGCAGCAGACGGAAATAAATAGAGCTTCGATCTCTGCTGGTGGGCCTGGGTTAACGGAGCAATACATAAAACCGTTAAACACTAAACGACTGACAAATGGGTCCCAAGCATGTAGAGATAACGCTGGAAAGGCCGTTAATCAAATTGAAGAATCCATCAGCGTAGAAAAGCTCACCTGACGCTGAGTGATGCAATTGATGAATCTGAACTGTGGATTCGCTAATTTCTTCAGTACTTCATCGCCTATATAAAGGAAACTAGATTAGCCAAATGGATTATGTAATTTCATTCTAATTTTAGGCAATTTGTCTCATAGGCTAGCGACAGCTATAGTTAGCTGAAGCTTGAATTGTATCCAAACTCTTTCCACTATAATACAAAATCATTTTATTCTTGTTTGTTTGTCTCTTCTCTGGTCTTGTCTCAATTAAGATCGTGACATTAAGACAGTGGGTTAAATGGTAACATTTCTTCCATGCCTCTGACAGATCTCTCTTCATTTACCAATATGTGCGAATGACTCAAAATTTACTGGTACGACCCAGCAAATTTATTGGTACGATACAGTAGACTTGAAACTCTTCACTAGTTGCCCTCACTAACAACCATTTAAGATAATTCAGTTGATTGCGGGAAGGGAAAGAACGATGAAGAGAAAAAGGAAGGGATTAGCACAGTAATTAATTAGGGGCAAAACTGTCTTTTAAGTTTTTTTTAATAATATTAATATTAAATTTTAAATGGTTAAATGAAGAAATGGGAATATAAATAAAACAATGGAGTTTTGATGGGATATAACTAAATTTAGAATTGTGATGAGAAAATATCTAAAAAGACAAGTTTTGATGGGGATATAACTAAATTTCTCAAAAAATAAATTGTTGGTTTTGTGATGCTAATATAGTAATATTCGAAGAAATTATTATGGATATGAGTACTCCGTATTACACCTATTATAACATTACTTGATAAATTATCTAATTATTGTTGCAAGTTTTGAACAACACACATATTTACTTTTAATTTGTTAAGTTATGTTGAGATTATTAATACGGAATTAATAACATATTACTCATTTTGAGAAACAACCTACTGAATTATACTGTACAGTTGCCAGTTATGCCGTCGGTATATTAAATAAAAACAACAAATATTGCCTGCGAGGTATAAAACTATACATTTCCGAAATTTAATATATGATTTAGAAAAATTAAATTAATTTTGTGCTGCACGTGGCGACAAAAAAAAAGAAAAAAAAAGCGACAAAGTGAACTGGCTTCGTTCTATTCGTCAAACTCTCCGAAAACCGGCTGTTGACCGCTTACTGGCTACTGCCCGTCACCCTCCCTGTCTTTTCTTTACTCCGCATGCACGCACGAATTCACATCCCCTCTACAATTTAATTGGACGGTAAAAAATTATTCTTTTTAACTTAGCACGAATCTCAAAGCATAACTAATACTGCCCCTGCGCCATCCGCCCATCCCGAGTAGGTACTGGCTGGGAGTAAATCTGGGCCGTTTGTTCAATTGTGTTGAGTCAGGTACCTGGGAGGATACGGATCCGGCACGCACAATCCGTTTTAAATAAAAATGAACAGAAACAAAGGCAATATAAATATCAAAGCCCCTATAAATTAAATAAACAAAGTAACAACGCACAAAGACCCCTGCCGACATTTTTAAAAATACC
The DNA here is from genome assembly GCA_025461125.1 of Carex kokanica. NCBI lineage: Eukaryota > Viridiplantae > Streptophyta > Magnoliopsida > Poales > Cyperaceae > Carex > Carex kokanica. The sequence continues at coordinate 881,024 of JAJGRX010001044.1, read as the reverse complement.
CTAAGTTAATTAAAGATTAATTTGTTTTCTCAAAAATTAAAGATTAATAAATATGCCCAAACTGGTCATTAAATGGCCGGTTCCGCAACTTTTTTTTTTTTATTAAAGAGGAGAACTGGCCATTAAATGGCCGGTCCCTCATTTTTTTTTATTTTAGAAAAATAGATAAAATGCTGAAATCTAACACTAAAAAATCGAATTGTTTTTTTAAATATTTGCTATATTACATTTTTTTATATATAATTAGCATATTTATACTAAAACACGCTAAATTACTTGAAATTATGTTAATTTATGCCGAATTACACTAAATTACGCTAAATTACAATAATTACGTAGAATGATGCTAGAATACACTAAATTACGCTAAATTACGTATGAATAGGGATGATATCTTCACTGAGAAGGCGAAAAAACGACGACAAAACTTCAAACGGCTGTAAAACGGCGCTCGAGTGTCCGATTTCAGCAAATGACCACTTTTCGAAAAGCTTGTGAAAATACGCATGCATCAAAATTACCAATGCCAAATTTTCAAATTCAGAATCGTCAAAAAACAAAGGGAAGAGCCTCAAAACTTCAGTTGAAGTTTCCGATTAAGATTATCAATTCTATTGTTCAATCTATGTAGCTCAGTAAATTAGCTATATAATGAACTTGTAGAATATCAATTTTTGAAATTTTTGAAATTTTTTTACTATTTTTTACAATTTATGAAAGATGGAACAAAATCGGCCCTATTCATACGTAATTAGCGTAATTTACCGTATTTTAGCATAATTCTACATAATTATTGTAATTTCAGCATCTTAGTAAATTTACCGTATTTTAGCATAATTATTGTAATTTACCATATTTTAGCACAAAATCGGCCCTATTCATAGTGTATTTTAGTATAAATATGCTATCAAAAGAGTAATCTAGCAAATATTTAAAAAAATAATCGATTTTTTAGTGTTAGATTTCAGCATTTTATCTATTTGTCTCTAAAAAAATAATTAAATGAGGGACCGGCCATTTAATGGCCGGTTCCCCTCTTTAATAAAAAAAAGAGTTGCGGGACCGACCATTTAATGGCCGGTGACTTTTTTAATAAAAGTTGCGACCTGTGGGCATTTTTATTAATCTTTAATTAACTTAGGGTATTTTTAAAAATGTCGGGACCCCTGCAAAGTTCTTATTCACGTACGGCAATTTTCAAAGTGGAAAATGTCACTGTACTGTAAAATTGATCTTCTTTTTCCACAATTTTATTTATATGATTGACATCATATGTATTTAACTTCTATAATTCAAAAGTCTGCTTTGTTCCTGAGTATTATATTCTTTAGCTAAAGGTATATCTTATTGAATATTACTCCATAAATTAATCACATACAAGTATAACTATACATATTGGTCTAAACTATACATTAATATCTAATTTTTTAAAGTCCAAAAAGTCAATCTGAATGGTTCAACATTATTTTCACATGAAAATGTACTCGTAGATCAAATTTTATATTTTTAAATTTCTTTTTACTATTTTTTAGATAGCTAGAAAATCACTTGATCTAAAAATTCTAGGTCATTCAAAAGTAGTGATTTTCTATTTATCTAAAATGAATAGTAAAAAGGTTTAACTTTTAAAGAATGTAAAATTTGTTTTATAAGTACATTTTCATATTTTCATATGAAGATCATGTTGAACGGTTTATATTTTCATATTTTCATATTTTTATATTGAGCCATACTTTATAGTACGAACTAATATGCACTATGCACAGTAATATAACCTCATTCTCCAAAGTATTTAGTTCAATTTTTAGTAATTTATGAACTGAAAGTTTGTATAATTACCGATATTTTTATTAATAACCTAAAAAAAAAAAAATATCACATATAACCTCGATCTAAAATTATTTTTAAAAATGACCTAACCGCTCCTTGGGGGGCAGTTCACTCCTTCCACTAAACTGCCCCCCTGTGGGACGGTCAGCCAGTGCATACTGAACCGCCCCACAGGGGGGCGGTCCAGTTTTTTTTTTTTTTTAAGATGTGAGAGACAATATGATTGAAATTTAACAATAAAAATTAGAATTTTGTTTTTAATATTTGTTAGATTACTTCTTTTGATGTATAATTAGCATATTAATTTATATAAAATATGTAATTTTTTTTAAAAACCATAATTAAAAAAATGGCAAACCAACATGATTAGTTTGGTTTTTATAAAAAAATTATACACTAAAAAATTGTAAAACAGATTAAAAAAAATCCGTACAAAAAAAATTCCAGTGGCCAAAAAAAAAATATCATATAATATATAGTATATATAGAATATATAGTACAATAAAAAAATTCCAAGGATAAAATTAAATATGGGCACAATAACACAATGATAACATTAAATATATAGAATATATAGAACTATATTATTAAGTATTATATAAATTAAATATAAAAAATATGGGTACAATAACACAAGGATAACATTAAATATTTAACCAACTATGTTCTAACAATAAAGATAAGTGGTTGGGTGGTAAAGTTGTATGTTTGTTGAGCATCAATGTGGGTTCGATTATTGTTTGGCACAAAAAAAAAAATTTAGCCTAATGGTCTACTTCCACATGAATTTTGTACAATTTAGAAGTATAAAAGTACCAACCATCCAAAATGGAAACTATAAAATTTCGCAAGTTCCGAAGATTTTGGACCAAAATTGGTTTATCCGACGGTTGTAATTCATTTGGACTAAAGAACTGTCCAACCTAGTTGTACAAGATCCGAAGATAATTTTATAGCTAAAAACAATGACGAAACTTCAAACGGCCATAAAACGGCGCTCGAGTGTCCGATTTCAGCAAATGACCACTTTTCGGAAAGTTTGCGAAAATACGCATGTGTCTGAACCAAATAAATTAAATTTCCAAATTCAGAATCGCCAAAAAATAAAGTGAAGAGTCTCAAAACTTCAGTTGAAGTTTTCGATTAAGATTTTCATTTCTACTGTTCAATCTACGTAGCTCAGTAAATTTTTATTAAGATTTTCATTTCTATTGTTCATACGTAATTTAGCGTAATTTACCGTATTTTTTAATTCAGCATGATTTTTGTAAAAACCAAACTAATCATGTTGGTTTGCCATTTTTTTTAATTATGGTTTTTAAAAAAATTTACATATTTTAGTATAAATTAATATGCTAATTATACATCAAAAGAAGTAATCTAACAAATATTAAAAACAAAATTCGAATTTTTATTGTTAAATTTCAATCATATTGTTTATATTGCCCTTCAGCTTTCTCAGATTTCATATTTATCCCTCAATTCTTTTGATATATTATATTTGTCCTTTAAATCTTATTTTATCATATCTGTACAGGGGTGTCAAAAAAGCTCGTAGCTCGTGGCTCGCTCGTGACTCGCACCTGACTCGCTCGTTACTGGACCGAGCTGTTAACGAGCCAGCACCAGCGAGCTGGAAATGCTTGACACGGTCCAGTCAGCGGTTGGAAATGCTTGACACGGCCCGTGTGAAATTCTACACGGACCGTGTACCTGTGTCTCTAGCTCAGATTGTAGATCTTCTCGCAAGCTTTCCGAAAAGTGGTTATACACTCAAAACGGAGTTACGAGTCAAAATCTATGACCGTTTTAATTTCGGGTGCTGAGATTGGTGTCTTGGTCGTGTCTGTGGTCAGGCAGAGGGTTGTACGGTTCGCATAAGAAGTACACGGACCGTATATAGCTTCGAATTCCAGATTCTTCCTCGGTTTCGCCCATTTTCTGCAAAGTAAGAGCAAATGCGCAGCAGTACCACATTCTATAGATATTCAATGAAATAAACACGATTTGACAGTTCTAAACACAAGTTTTGGTACAAAATACGGGTCGGAATATAGATAAGTTTGTGAGATATCACTCGCCACTAGCTCGGTCCAGAACGAGCTAGCTCGCCAGCTCGGCTAGGCATTAATTTGTAAATTTGTATGAATTTGTGTACATTTTATACTGTCCAGCTCAGCCTGGCTCGGTCCAGCTCGGTCCAGCTCGGCCCAGTTCGGTTAAAACAAGATCCAACCAGACCCAGCGAGCTAGCTCGGTCTGGCTCGTCACGAGTTCCAGCTCACTCGGTAAAAGCTCGGTCCAGAATTAACGAGCTGAGCTAGGACCCAGCTCGGCCCGAGCCAGCTCGTTTACAGCCCTATCTGTACATTATAAAAAGGTTAAGTTTTCTAATTTGACATTTGTGTCACATCATCAACACACTCATTCATCTAATTCAATTCTACCCTTATTTTTTTTATGATTTTGAAGTTTTGTAAGTGTTTGATTACTCTCTCACATCTTAAAAAAAAAAAAAAAAACTGGACCGCCCCCCTGTGGGGCGGTTCAGTATGCACTGGCTGACCGCCCCACAGGGGGGCGGTTTGGTGGGAGGAGTGAACCGCCCCCCAAGGGGCGGTTAGGTCATTTTTAAAAATAATTTCAGGTCGAGATTATATGTGATATTTTTCTTTTTTTTGAGGTTATTAATAAAAATATCGGGTATAATTAAGTTCTTAAAAAGGGAGTAAGACTAGTGCGATCAATAATAAATAAGTGTATCTTTGAGGAGCACAAAAGAAAGAAAACTTGAGAAATAAATAAACTAGGCAATTCATTCATTCATTTCTTTATCGTTCCGAGTCCCTCGACTAGACAGACAACACAAATAAAGGCAGCAAACCAAAAATAACTTGAGAAATTGCTACTTCGCTCCTCACACGTCCCATCTCTCTGATCTGTCTCTCTCCTCCTCCTCTCTCGCTCTTGCTCCTTGGCTTGCCTTGCCTCTACCATGGCCAAGTAATACACTACTACTGTACTGGCTTCTGCTCGAGCAAAACCACGACCGAACCCGATCAACCATTGGCACTCTTTTGCCTTCTCCGATCAACGCCAGAAATGGTGCTGGATCTCAACGTGGCCTCCCCAGGAGAATCCTCCTCCTGCGGCGCCGGTGGGGTTGACTCGGGATCTGCAAGCTCCAGCTCGTCCGTACTCATCGTCGCTGACGTGGCGGGCTCGCCTGAGATCGTTACCAGGCAGCTCTTCCCCGTCGAGGGCCCCTCTTCCGCCACGTCAGCCACCTCCGCCACGCCTGCGCCTCCCCCTGTTCGCTGGTCCGATCTGACAGCCCCTCCACAGCAGCAGAGGCAGATTAAGAAGAGCCGGCGGGGCCCACGCTCCAGAAGCTCGCAATACCGAGGCGTCACTTTCTATCGGAGAACCGGTAGATGGGAATCTCATATATGGTTAGAATTTAGATGGAGAGATGGAATTCGTCGCTTTACTTTGCTTTTTTTTTTTTTTTTTTTTAATTGCTTGCTAGTGCTAGTAGGTTGCATTTGGAAATTGAACCTAATAATAATTTTCGAGTGAGAAGTGGGAACAAAAGTTTTTGCTATTTTGGGGATTTAAAATTTGTTTAGCAACTCTTAATTGAAAGTTAGGTAGTGAAGGTGATGTGGTCAGATGAAGTGATGTTTCAAATTGATTTCAGGTTTTTGGTTTACTTGCTATATTGGGTAGTCTAGCATAGTGTGGTTTTTGACTCTTTTCTCACGCTGCAGTTATTTTAATTTAAATTATATCGTTTTCTTCTTAATTTTTTTCTCTCGAATATGAAATCTCTGTTTGTTCTTTATACGGGAATTGAAAAAAAAAATATTCTAGTTTTTTGTTGTTGTGTTATTACGAGTTAAGTGTACCCAGGTGTGTTCTTATCTCTTCACACTTCTTTTTTCTCCTTAATCTTTTCATCATTTGTTCTAGTTCTTTTATATTTGTTTCATTCATACATTGGATTCACCTACCTTTTAAGATTTTTTTTTTTTTTTTTCAAATCCTGGTTCAGGGATTGTGGAAAGCAGGTCTATTTGGGTAAGTTACCTCTTCTCTTGGTTTCAATGTTTATATATATTTTTCAATGTTCTTGCCCATATAACTTCTCTGATTTCTAATATGATTTTTTTTTTTATATCAATTTTCATTATTTCAGGGGGATTTGATACTGCTCATGCCGCTGCCAGGTTAGATTATTTTTAAACCATATAAACTTTTCAATACCATACACAATTTTCCTGTTAGATTTCATCATTTATCTCCAGAGCCTCAAATTAATTTTGCTATTTCACTTCGTAGAGCATATGATCGGGCCGCAATTAAATTTCGAGGGCTAGATGCCGACATCAATTTCAACCTCAGCGACTATGACGAGGATCTGAAGCAGGTCACGGTAGTTTTATTTTTATTTTGTGTTTTTTTCCTCCCTAAGTTCAAGTATAATTTATGCATTTGCATATAACCCCCAACAATTGTCCGAATTTTCCCCATCACAGAAAGGTTTTTCATGTTATAACCTTGGAAAACATTCTAAATCACTACGGTGTATCATTTCCTCAATTTGGCCTTGAGAAGTAGGGTTTCAAATGTGAGTTGGGTGTGATTTTGCAAAAAGTTGCCAGTAAAACAGGTATAATTTGCAGGAACAATTGATTTTTTGTTGTATGTTAATATTTATGCTTTCTTTTGTCCACTTTTTAATTAAACATCAGATGAGAAATCTGACAAAGGAGGAGTTTGTGCACATACTGCGGAGGCAAAGCACAGGGTTTGCGAGAGGCAGCTCAAAGTACCGAGGCGTCACACTTCACAAGTGCGGCAGATGGGAGGCTCGCATGGGCCAACTACTCGGCAAAAAGTACACTTTTTTTCACTTTTTTACTTTCATATTTTCAATCTTCAATTCTATGTTTTGGGGGCCCGTATACAGCTGGCCACAGTAAACCTAGAAAAAGTTAATTTGCTTGAGCACATCAAATGATATACCATTATACCCTATTGATTTGTTATTGCAGTTGTCTTGGTAAAAGGAATTGTAGGAAGGGATAATTTGGCCATGCTTAAATCATTTGGAATTTTTTTTTCCCATTCTCAATAGCGTGAATAATATAATATACCTGTTTTATATTTTTTATAATTAATGAATCATATATACACTTGTTATCGCAATTGCCATTGTTACTGAACACGTAAACTAGATTCACAATTGATAATGCTGGGTAAGACACGCCATAGTTGATGCTATAGAGTAGTCATATAATGGTGTACTTGCTGACTTATGCTAGATAATTACAATTTAATTTCTCTTTATTGTATAAATAGAAAATAATTTTTGGTGAGTTTTGTCAACATCAAGAAGCATTATTATGATACAGTAGTATCCTGACAAGAGACCATCTTTGTTTGTAGGTATATCTATCTTGGTTTGTTTGACAGCGAAATTGAAGCTGCAAGGTTCATATAATTTTCATAAATAAATATTAACCAAATTCCAATTACTGTTTATGTATTCATTCTTCATTATTCCTTTTACCCTTTAAACAGAGCATATGACAAGGCTGCTATCAGGTTTAATGGGAGGGAAGCTGTCACGAATTTCGAATCAAACTCCTATGAAGGAGACACTCTCCCTGAACAAGAACCTGAAGGTTCAATCTTGCATTTTTATTATGTTGTCCCTTGATAATTATAAATTTTCAAATAATATTTTTTTTCCTGGTTCGTCTTTCAGTAGTTGTAGGTGACATGCTTGATCTGAATCTTAGAATCTCTCAACCTACTATGCCAAGTCCCAAAAGAGATCACAATTTTATGGGTTTGCAATTAGCTTGTAACTCTCCGGAAACTTCAAATATGTCTCAGGTAGCAAAACAGTTAACTCTCTGAATTGTGTTCAATAATTTATAATGTACGTGTTATGCTTTAAAGACTCAAGTGGACTTGTGATGTGCCAGAAAGATTTCACAAGGACACTAATTTGATTTCAATTTGTACACTTGTGCTTGTCTACTGAACTAAACACTTACCGGCCCACCTCTATTACTGTTGGTTGAGTGATTGAATAGAAATAGCTCAAGAACATTAAACATTCATTTATATTTGTACTAAACCCCTTGCTTTTGTCAGACATGAGACCATGAGTAACATGTACATGTTGTAAGTAATTGACTGCACTGGTGATTAGAGATCCTTTTTTGACCCTTTCATGTTTTCTATTTGTAATTTTTTTTCATAGGTCGCAAATGCATCATCCTTTCAGGTTTCTCATGCTCAAGACCTTGTAATGGCACATCAAAGCCCTCATTTCTGGAATATTCCGAATTCCGGCTTCTTTCCAAATCTCAAGGTATTGTCTTAATTTTATTTTCTTGGTTGGATTCATTTTATTTTATACAGTCTAATTTATCAGCTTTTACATTTTACAGAAGTTCATTTTAAATATTCAGTGACCATAGTGGTCACACCGTGCACATTCTTGTATTGCATATGGTAAAATGTCTGGTGACATTTCTAAAGGCCCTATCTATTTGTCCTTCTTGTGCTATAGTTCATTCAAATGATTTCCACTATATTTTATTGTTTTGTGTCAGAAGTCTATTCAAATGATTTCTAGTATATTTTATTGAATTGTGTCAGAAAGCTAGTCTCTTTGAGATTATACTAATTTTTTTTTCTGGTTGTGATTGTATCAACCTATTTGTTTTTGGAAGTCTTGTCAATAGTTAATATGCAACTAAAAATGAGTATTTCTGTTTAAATGATCTGTTCAGTTCATCCTTATATTATTTTGAGCCATTTGTTTGGTTTCAAATGTGTTTCTCATAAACACTCTTTGCACAACAAGTTTAATCCCTTTGTTTGGAACATCACTGCCCATTTTAGAAAAATAAAGAACGGAAAAGTGTAATTAAAGCCTCATTTGCTTACTCGTACCAATTCCAGTATTTATGATCATATTATTATATCGTCCTCATCATGGTCATTATTATTGTCATCCGTGCAGGAAAGAGGGACAGAGAAGAGAGGAGAGCTGGTTCCGCATGCAGCGGTCCCTGGCTGGGCATGGCAAATGCAACACTGCGTGCAGTTGCCCTTTCCCTCTTCTGCAGCATCATCAGGATTCTCTCCCGTCGCCGCGCCTCTTCTGCCACTTCGGCCGACGCCGCCGCCCGGGTCCCACCACTCCATTCATTTCCCCTCACCTCCCACCAACAACTTCCTTCCCTAGTTTGAAAGAAACTCAAACCACTTTATCACGACACTTGTGTTGTTGTTTGTCATGTCATGATTGGCATTACCTATTGCAAATGCCTTGTACCAAGTCCAGCAAGTCGTACTTGTTGTTTCATCTACTTGCTGTTGTTAAGGTTACTTTCTATTAAGGTAAAGATAGCTTCGTTGTCCTTTTTTTATCTAATCAATTGAGGCCGGATTCTCTCTATTCCTTGCATAAATTGGATAAATGAAGATGCTGACATATTTAACTGACTGGATATCTAGCATGAATAGTCTGACTTGTAGAATTCAGTTGCATCTTTTATAACACGGTTCTAGGTTGAAACTTGAAGATATCAATACCATGTGTGTAATCTGTTGGTTGAGCTAGCTTTGTGTGTTTTGCATGATTTTTATCATGTAAGAAATTTAGGAATATGGACTATGCTTGTTTTGACACCAAAATCACCAGTGGATATAGTAAATTGAACTGGAGAGGAGAGGAAGAGGAAGAGGACGGAAAATGTAATTAATAATTAAGAAGACAAAAGTTTGGTGAGCAGTGAAATGAAAGCTGGAAAGGTGTTTAGATTATAGCAGCAAATGGTTACTGTGGAGGTTGGCAGTGCATGGTGGCGTCGTGGAAGACAGAGAGAAAAAGCCTATTCCCTCAATTCCTATGCAATGCAATGCAAGCAAGCCTTAATTAAATGCTCCTTGTTCTCGTCTTTACTAAAAAGTTTCTAGAGTACCTTCTCTCCCAGGGCACTGTCTCTGGTCCTACCCCATTCACTGCCTTGTCTCTGTCATTCACCAGTTTCTCTCTCTTCTCTGGGTCTGATTATCTGGATGGATTGTTGATGAATTAAATACAAGTGGGCCCCGGTACTGTAATAGAAAATCCTTTACAATTACTGGATCTGGACTGTTCTTTTTAACTTGGCACGAATCTCAAAGCCTAATATTATGCTCCCTGCACTGGCCTGAATCACAAAGCGGCTGAGAATTAATTTCAAACCGTAAAGTGGAGGGAATCTTTTACAGTACTAGAGAGGATACTTGTTCATGGGACAAGTGGCCTATAGTGGTGCCTCTGTCAATGGGTGCTTTCTTTCCTTGTTTCCTTTTCCTTTGATTGCTTTGCATTATTACTTGGGACTTGCCTTGGGAATACTAATCTTTTCACCTGCCTTGCCTAGTTGCCTTTTTCTTTTGTTTACATTTGAGTTGAGACTTGAGGAAGACGAAAGACTCAACAAGTAACGAATGAATGATTTCCACCAGACTCAGAGACACTCCCCCAAGTGTGAAAGTGTACAAAGATGGGCTTTAAATGATGCCTCGCTCTCTCCCTTTATTTGTTTGCTCCTATGTATTTATTTATTGTATTAACTTGGGACCGAGACCAGAACCAGGTTGACACCTGCAACTTGCAAGCCCAATGGGAGGGCGCCCATTGGCGCCTATCCGCTTATCTTTTGTGCTTTCTGATATTATCTCGTTTCTTCTCTTTCGCTTTCCTCTTTTCGTTGTAGGTCAATGGACAACTGACACGTGCCCCTTCCTATCTTGTCCATTACATCTCTACTCCTCTTATTAGCCTATAAAACTTAAAAAGTATGGATTTATTAAAAAGGAGGATAATTTAAGAATGACCTGTCTTGATAATTTTCATAATATATTTTTAATTTAATTCAAATACGGTTAAAAGATATTAAAAAAAAAAACTTTGTAGGTTTGTTGTTACATATATAGATAAGAGTACCAATCAAGTTTGCTCAATTTAATTATCGTTTGGTGGTGTACCAAGAGCAGTCAAATTTGAATCATAAAAAAAAATCATATAACTTGATGAACGGTGAAACAGGTTCCAAATTCAATTTTTTTAATTTATAACATAAACTTGACTTCGTCATCAACCTATTCGATGTTTCAACATAAACTTGATTTCATCATCGACCTAAAATACCCTACAACATAAATCTTGGCCCCATTTGTATGAGGGGAAGAACTTGACTTTATTATCAACCTATTCGAGATCTAAGCACAAGAATCTAATTTGCAACTATTGTAGGAAGAAATGACACATCAAGGTCGGCTGTTTCAAGCTAAAAAATAAATAGAACAGATGACAACAGTACTTCTTCAGGAGATGCTAATTTAGTTGAAATTCAAGATAATTATGTGCTTTTATTTTAGGGTGAGGTTTCAAGTCAACGGAAGGATTGTTGTGTATGCCTCTCATCTCACCATATATTTACATCATGTTTGATTTAGCAGGATGTCAAAAATAGTAAGTTCATGTTGGGCATGCTAAGTTAAGAAGGAAGTTTTTATTATCTAGTATGTAGGGTAGTTTAGGAAAGATTTATTTATAAGTTTATCGTTTTAGAGATATATGTTGTTATAAATAAATCATTTGTACTCTATGTAATATAAAATCAAGAACTAGAATTAAGCTTTCTCATAAAATTATGTCTCTTGTTTCTCTAGTATTTTTGGTCTCTCTTTTAAAACCCTAACACTTCTTTTTCACATTAAGTATTGATCTATAAATTTATGTGTAAAATAGGTAATTTTCTCATTATTAAAACTTCATTGTTAAACGCAAATGATTGTCTTTGAAATATTGTGTATATTATTGTTTAGTTGGATTCCCATGTATGAATCGAAATTTTTTAAAAACCATAATTAAAAAAAAAATTAGCAAACCAACATGATTACTTTGGTTTTTACAAAAATCATAAGAACCAAAATGCCAATTCGGTCCCGAAATTTTTTTTTTTGGGACCGAAATGGCAATTCGGTCCCAGTTAATTTCACAGCTTCTCAGAAATGTGGTCACAGAAAATCTGAAACGACACCGGACCGAATTGCCAATTCGGTCCTGGTTCTTTATTTAGTTCTCTGCCTTGGAGATATACTTTTATATTATTCAGTTATAAAAAACTAATATAAAATAATATATAAAATGATATACTTTTAAGCCTCGATCTTCACAATGATATACTTTTTCCTTATAAAAAACTAATATAAAATTCTGTACTTATAAGCAAAAAAAAAAAAATGTCAGGACCGAAATCCCATTTCGGTCCAGTATAAAAAAAGTCTGGATCGAGATCCCATCTTGGTCCGGACATGTTACACCAAAGGCAACACAAGTAGTGTTGAAAATGTGTGAAATGATGGGGGACCAAAATGCCAATTCGGTTCCGAGAAGAAGAAAAAATGCGGACTGAATTGGCATTTCGGTTCTTATAGTTTTTGTAAAAACCAAAGTAATTATGTTTGTTTGCTAATTTTTTTTTAATTATGGTTTTTAAATTTTTTTTTATGAGATCTATACATTCAAGATTTAATTAACTAATAATTTGATTTATGGGATTGCCATGTATGAGATCTTAGTCTTACACTCTTATAGGGGGATCCGTATCCTCTGCATTAATTCAAAAGATTATCTTTTGAGTTAATGAATTTCAACCGTCTAATTTTAAACGGAGCAAATCCGATTCGTGCCTATAACATAGGTGACCCTTTAATATTAGTGCAGATCTAGTTCGCACGAATTTTATAACAAATTAGATGGTCCGAGATGCATTAACTCAAAAGATTCCCTTTTGAGTTAATGCAGAGGATACGAATTCCTTATAGGGGGGAACATGTGAAATATATTACAAGTGGGGCCAGCTTATCTTAGTGGTGGGTGATGCTTAATTACTGATGGATGGTCTAATGGATGTGCTATCGCTGTCTTAATATCTTATCTTTTATCTTTTTTCTATTGTTAATCACCCCACATAAATAAATATAGCACTTCATTAAGGTATCATAACAAGTACAAGTTGTTGAGGCGGCACCATCACCTTGATACCTCATTTTTTGTTTTTTCCTCGCAAATTTTTTATGTTTATTTCAAGTCTATTTTAAGGGCTACTTATAGTTTTCAATTTTAAAGTCAATGGTTTCTTCCGCCCAATAAAATGAAAAGTGAATATTTTTTTTTTCCATATCGCCTTTGCTTAATAGAAAGGTTAAAATCAAATTTAATAATTTTCTGTTAAAATATGATGTACGGAAGAAGAGAATGAATATTTTTATTAACAAAAAGTTTCACTGTGCAAAACAAAAATCGAAACATCGATTTATTTATTACATATTTGTATATTTAAATATGATCATTTTATTACTAATAAATTAGTCTTGAGTAAATTATATATTGGTGACATGAGTAATGAGTAAATAACATTTAATTTTGAATGGCCATACTGTAGAATTAATAATGAGAATTAATAATGAAAATGGTGATAGGGACAATGATGGATATGGTACTTCAATAATTATGTGAGCATGCACTTGCTACATTATTGCTGATAGTGGAAAGGGGGTATATTATTACTGTATTATATATTAGATGCTGGTAGCACTTAGCAAACAGTGCTCAACTGTGTTTTATAGTTTTTGATACCATTACTATCAGCATTTCTTTGTGATTGGCTGGATATGTACCATGTATTAATTATTGTGGGGTAGCACTACCATCAGTCTATTATTCTTTTTTCTTTGAAAGCTCAACTGTGGCTGTTGAGTGATCATCAGTCTATTACTCTAGGGCAATTGTTGCTCAACAGTCAACAGTACTATTGATAAAAATCTCAGCAAAACAAATCATAAAGAAAATAAAAAGGAGAAATTAAACATTACTAATCAGTGGGCTGTGTACAGTGACCACCATTGTCAGGCGCACGGAATACTCTGTACTGACTGTTATAGCACAAGATCTTGACAGGGGCGGATTCAGAATTTTCATCGGCGGGGCAAAAAAAAATATCGAATCGGGTTTAAATTCATTAACCAATTGGGTACTCGATAAAAAACAATGCTTTAACTTATACTTTCCAATACTTTGACTTGTAATTTCTGATGCTTTGACTTATAATTGTAATTATCAATCAAAATTCAACAAATTTATTTCAATTTTAATCCTAAATTTAACCCGAATTACAAATCAAATGTCCAGAGAAGGGCAAAAAAAATTTCAAAGGAGGACAAAGTCGGTCGGAACCGATAAATCTCCACTAAAACTCAAAATCCAAAGGAGGCATTTGCCCCCCCTGGATACACCTGGGTCCGCCCCTGGATCTTGACTGTTTAAATTCGGATCGAATGCATGTGTACGTACAGCACCATGTTTTGTTTTTAGGAAGGAATTTATTAACGACCGATTAAGACTGCAAGTCGAACTTTCGTGAAAGAGAAATTATGATGAGAGATGTTATTTTAGGTTGCACACATCGACCGTAAGGAGAGGATGTATCCCGATGGACATCGGATCCAAATTAGTCCGATGCCAGTTTGAAACCGTCCAATTTCATAATAGCATCGGTAGTACACATAATCCAATTATCACCTCTATTTTCTCAAGATCGGTGTTCATGTTGAGAATTTCACCAAAAAAAACTCTTCAAAATTTTTATTTCTAACTGGAGAGAAGACAATTGCCGATTTGTCATTTAATTTACTCGATTATGGCCTAACCAGGCCTTATCCGACAAAGATTAATCGGGTCATGCCCGACGAGAGTCTAGCCCGGATTTGATTTACGGTCACCGCTTCCGTATCCGTACAGCACGGGTGCGATTCAATGATCGCCTTTTATGCGAACATTACCGTTCCTATGCGAACTCCCCTAACTGCTCTGACAATGCGGGATGACGGTTAGGGGATAAGCTATTTAAGGTAAGAAACTCCATTGAATAGGGGCTGACTTTTTCGACCAGGCGAGGTATCATACAGGATAGAGTCCGAATACCTCCACCGCTTCTTACTCCGGGAACCGATACTCTACCTTCTTAATCTCGGCCTGTCTCCTCGAGACAGGACGAGTCCAAACCCGTAACTCTTCCCATACGGCCTATCTCCCAGGATAGGATGTATCAATATGTGATAATTTAAATGAGGAGGGATCCACTTACATCATTTGTAAGTTACAACATCTTATAACAATTCAGTTTTGCAATTTTAAAAGTCCAAATAGTTGATCTAAACCGTTCAACATGATATCTATATTAAATTGTGCTTAGATAAAATTTTACATTTTTTGAATTTTCTTACTATTTATTAAGTATTTTACAAAACTGCTTTTTTCAGTGGTCCAGAATTGTCTAAAAACAACAGTTTTGTAAAATACTCAATAAATAGTAAAAATTCAAAAAAAATATAAAATTTTATCTCCAAGTACATTTTAATATAGATATAATGTTAAACGGATTCGATCGACTATTTGGACTTTAAAATTGCAAAACTAAATTGTTGTAAAATGTTGTAAGTGGATCCCTCCTCAATTTAAATATATGTGCGTGTACAGTACTAGTAATTAGCGGCTTAAGGACTTGTTATAATCTTTTAAGGGTTAAATCCAGTGAAATCCTGAGAGTACATCCAAGAGGCGAGTAATGTGAATTTAAACATTACACTATAATTATAATTTATGTTTACTATTTTGAGAAGTATAGACTATAGAAGTTATTAATACAAATATTCTATATAAAGTATGGAAGTTAATTATAAATTTTTCTCTACAAAATTAGCATGAAAGAGAGAACTAGTCTTTGGTTACGGGTTCGAAACTCAAATGAAAAAAATCTTTTATGAATATTAAATAATTTGATAGCTTGAGCTTCAACTTTTACTCAAAAAAAAAAAAAAAAAAAAAAGCATGAAAGAACAGCTGTTATAACAAAAATGAAAATCAAATCACTCTCATACTAACTATAAATTTGTATCTGTCCCTACTGTATATGACAAAATTTTATAATTTATAAAAAGGGGTTTATATTTCTTTGGTAATTAGAGAGTTGAGTTTTTTTTGGCCTCTCAATAATGCACACATTATATCAGTTACATATTAGTTTGTTCTGCTTTCATCTCCTCTTTTATACCGACCAGAGACTTATATGTTCTCTTATTTTTCTCGTTTAATAAAAAAAAAATGTTTTTTATATATCTAAAGTACAATGAAGTTTCTAAAATTAAAGTAAAACTTTTTCATGTTTATTTGAAACTTGAAAGTATATATATGTAGTTGGCATTTTGCATAGTCCACAACTCTACATACATGACTGATGACTACATGAAAGTTTAAATTTTCAACTTTTGCAATGATACATGAAAGGGCTAATAAAGGAGTATTGTTACATACATTTGTTAAATTGTTATCGACACGACATCATGACCCCTGTTCGGAAGTCCCAAGTTGGAATGGAAAGAAGGTAGTATATTGTATATATATAATATACTTTCCAATTTTGGTAAGTGGTGACTGGAGAGGTCTCATTTGGGAAAACATTCAATGTTGGTTGACCTAAATAATGGACTAGCTAGCCTATATAAAGATAGAAGCATATTGTATTCTGTGGCGATATATATCATAACCATAGTTGTTGCCACGTTGTGTTGTCGTGGGGACCACTTGAAAGTGGCCTCCTCCAACTATAATGTATTTGCAAATAACCTAATTCTTTTCATCTCTGCAAAAATTGTTTCTGATATGTGATACCTAATTCCTTACCCGGTCAAAAATACACTACTTGCATTAAATTTTTTAAAGAGTTTGATACCAGAACTGATCACTTGTAAATTTTGGAAATCACGCGCGCTTTTTCAGTACTCTTTTCTCTTCTTGTCAGCCGCAAAACCCGGACGAAATAACAATACGGTACTGTACCACTACCGTCGGCAAAACAAAAACAAACAAACACGGAATTCCAAAAATTAAAAGGACCAAAGAATGGGATATTTTGGAACTTATATTTTGTTTGAAGGGTAGTTATTAGCTAGTAGATGCTCCGATTGCATATTCTTATAAAAGAATCTTATCTAAAGCTACCAAAAAGTATACCACTGGTTGTCTGGAGGAGCTATTCCATATCCATGTGCAAGGAATAATGATCCATTTTTGGCATATGCTGGTGATTATTTATTTATTTTCCCTTTTTTCATAAAATTAATTCTGTGATGAATATAAGGATTGACTTGAAAGTTGGACTACAGGTCCAAAATATGAGATAGGAGTAGGTTCAATGGGCATCGGACCTACATTTAGGTTCAATTAGTTCTAGGACCGTACGATTAGCATCAAGATCTATGTGCACGGAAATTGATACATACTTGCACCGATTTTGATACAAAGCACACGAATCTTGATGCAGATCGAAAGGTCATCACACCCATCGAATCAAGGTACTCTGATTCCCCAAAATATAGGCAGTAAATTCTGGAGTATAATTGTATTATTTTAGCATAAATATGCAAAGAGCCGAAGATTGGAGAAGGGTAGCAGGTAATTAATAGAATAAATTAATAGGCTTTTCCTAGGTATTTATAGTTGTCATGCGCGGTGGTTACACCCCTGCTGTTTGGGCCTTTATTACAGGGATGCAGGGCTGCCAGGCCTATTGAGTTATGACAATTCTAGGCCCTTTAATTTTGCCTCATTTAATGCCTTAACTGAAAAGGAGACCCTGTTCTGTAGTTACTACTTACTAGTAACACTTTTCATTCAATAAAAAGAGTGAGGCTATGGTGCTATGCATAGCACCAATGGCTAGTGTACTACGGCTCAATATGGTACTTTTTAAAATCCTAACGGTCGATCCAACCGTTCAATGTGATATCCATATGAATATGTACTTGCAAACTAAATTTTATATTTTTTTGAATTTTTTTACTATTTTTTCAGATAGGTAGAAAAATCAGTGTTTTTTGAAAATTATGGACCATCAAAATTCTACCTATCTGAAAAAATAGTAAAAAAATTCGAAAAAATATAAAATTTAGTTTGCAAGTACATATTCATATGGTTATCACATTGAACGGTCGGATCGACCGTTAGGATTTTAAAAAGTACCGTATTGAGCCGTAGTACACTAGCCATCCGTGCTATGCATAGCACCATAGCCTCACTCCAATAAAAAAAATAACATTTTTCTTTCTTTCTTTTTTCTTTTCTTATTTTTTTTGACGGTAGGCTGTACGCTGTAAGCATTAGTAATTTCTTTTTTGAGTGAAACCGTAGGTGTATTTTATTGAAAGATAACTCAGTAATTTCACCTACAACCGGGAACACTAGCATTTTCTGGAGGATTTGTTGCCCCACAATGGTGTGGTCTTTCGTGTGCCTCTTGCTCTGATCACCCTCCAATCATAGTAACAAATGAATAATTCGGGTTCGGTTCGACATGATAAAAAATTCGTGATTTGGGTATAATTCGGGAATGATTCGATATAACAAGAAAGCAAAAGAAAAAAACCCAACCCGCCCCCCCCCCCCCCCACCAAAAAAAAATGGCGTTTTTTCGCATTTTTCTCGCAAATAATTCGTAATTCGCGTTTTATTCGCTAATAAAATGTATTATACGTTTTTTTGCATTTTATTCGGAGTTTGGTTCGGAAACGTAAAAAAAAAACAAATAAAACGCAAATTATTCGCGTATATTATCTCTATGCCTCCAATCCTGCATCAATTCAGACACTGACGAGTAAATACTGAGCATTTTTGGTAATTGATAAATCAATATGCACATATGCCATAGGCTTGCAAATTGAATTGCAAAATCTTTTAGTTGACACTTTTAAATTTCTATTGGTACTTTCATTTTCACTTTCATGGATGAATTGTAATTGCAAATTTTGAAAGATTTCATCAAATGAAAACTTTCATCTCCGCTTTCACTTTCTCACATCCAATCAAATTCGCTGCCCTAACATTAAAAACAATTGCTAATGAAGGAGTTATGAAATTAAATTTGAAGTTAATTTTTACTCTTTGACAACTGTTTGAAATTGCTAACCAATTTTATGAATGGAGATGCTCTATTGGAAAAGAAAAATTTATACTATTGGAAAGAAAAAAAAATTATAGACAGAAAAGATAAAAAGTGGACAAAATTTATACTATTGGAAAGTAGAAACAATATGTGATAATCAAGTATAATATATTTACAAAATTTGAAAATATTTTTTGTATCAGATTATAAAACATTTCCACAACAAAATGTGAAGTCAAAATTTGCATTCGGAAATGAAGGTTTTCATATAATTTCTGTAGGTATCAAATATAGAGGTGCTATCGGGTCGGGTCGGGTCCGGATACTGTTATATTTGGACCCGTACCCTAAAAGTGTTCGGGTCCAAATTTCGATCGATACACTTATTATTTCAAATCGGGTCGGGTCCGGATCCGGATACCTATCTACCCGTAGATATTTTGGGTCCAGTCTTTCGGTTCCGGGTAGATAGATACCCATAACTTGTTTGTAGATTATCAGGTCCGGTTCGGATATGGGGCGGTTCCGGATCCGGAGCGGGTATATGTCACAACTCCCATACTACATATGTTTTTCTTTTTTTCTCATTAAGTGCATTCAATAATATTTTGTGAAACTTGGGTAGTATTTTCAGGATTTGATTGTTGATTGTTTGGAGAACTCATGGTGTAACAAAAAAAATTCGAAAGTTTTTTATTTTTTGTTAATAGCATTTGAATTCAGGAGGCTTGAGATAAATAACTTTTGAAAATCAAAATATTGAAGAATAGATATAATTTTTAGAAAGTAAAATATTGGAGATGGTGATTTCCTTTTCTATGATTCAAAAAAATCCATGAATGGAATATTAATACTAATTTGTTTGAATAGAGAATTAAATTTATGACAAATATTTGATTTCAATGAGATTTATTGCGAATGACATATCAATGAGAGCAATAAATTTTCATGATAATGAGGAGGATATATAAGGCAGATATTGAAGGATATATTCAAAGCAATAAATTTTATTCAAAAAATTAATATGAAAAATGTGATTACTGGCGTGACATTTGTTGATTTGATTATATGTAAAATTGTATTTTCATAGTTATTCATATATGTTTTATCAGGTATTTATATGGGTATCGGGTCGGGTTCGGTTATGGGTCGGATAACTAAATCAAACTCATATCCTATCCATTACAATATCGGTTTCAGTTCGGATCCGGATCGGATATTAAATTATTAATTTTGTAACCGTACCCATAATTTAACCGGTTATATTTTTTAAACCATACCCTACCCAAATTAACCGGATCCGGGTCGGTTCCGGGTCGGATCCAGTTCGGTTCCAGATCGGATCCGGGTAATCGGATAAAAGTAGCACCTTTAATCAAATATCATTACAACTTTGCAAGAGAGCTAGATTATTGATAGCTCCTACAAAATCATTCTCCAACTGTAAGTGCGTTAATTAGGAGACTACTTTGATGTTAATGTTAATCATGTTATGTTTTCTTATATTTCATACAAGCCAGATTTTACAGTACTTTATATGAAATTAGAAACATATTCAACTGGTTGGGTTGTGTTTTGTAACTTTTGTTAGTTTGTAGCAGATCCTCCCTCCCTCCCTCGGGTCCGACTCTGCTGCTTTTATGATAGAAAAGCAGCATCTAGCTTTTTCAGATCTAACTATTCAAATTCGTCGAGATTTGTGCATGAAAAAGTTTCTGTATCGAGATATGTGAAATAAAAAATTTTAAATAGTGAGATACAGAAAAGCAGGATCCTGCTTTTCTGTCGGAAAAGAGTCCATTCCCCCTCTCTCAACAATTTAATTCATTTTTTTTTTATCATGGACAGACATGGAGAAACTGACTCAGTGATTTCTGAACATAGCAGCCATGAGAAAACCAATCAATCATGTCAATACGCTCAGTATGTTCTGATTCGAATAACATATTTTATAATTCTAAAAACAAAATGGTTACACTCTCAGTTTGTTTTCCGAAATTTTTATTAATAACCCCAAACAAAAGAAAAATATCAAATCTAATCCCAACTTGAAATTTTTTTCAAAAATGACCTAACCGCCCCATGATTGGGCGGTTCACCCTACCCACAAAACCGCCCAATCATAGGGCGGTCCACACGGCCAAGCAAACCGCCCCATGATGGGGCGGTTCAGTATGCAGACTATAAAATGCCCATTCTGGCTCTCATTCTCACACTCTCTCGCCCTCGCCCTCGCCCTCGCCCCAATCGTCTCTGCAGGTAAATTTTTTTTTTTTTATTAGTTTTTTTTTTAATTATTTTATTATTTATTTTACTATGCATTACTGTAGATACTGTAGATACTGTAGATTACTGTAGATTACCGTAGATTACTGTAGATTACCGTAGAATACCGTAGATTACTGTAGATTACTGTAGATACTGTAGATTACTGTAGATTACTGTAGATTACTGTAGAATACTGTTTATTACTGTAGATTACTGTAGATTACTGTTCATTTTTTTTATTTTATTTTTTTAATTAATTTTATTAAATATTTTTTTTTTAATGTTGTTATTTACTAATAATTTAACTGTGTACTATTATTTTGTAACTGATAAAAGTTTGTTTATTAATGTAGATAAAATGTTGGTTACACTATATGTGGGCGGGAAGTTCGAGGTGGGTGTGGAGGGAGTTCGTTACTCGAAAGATCCGACCCATGGCTTTGAGGTAAATGAAAACACCTCATTTCTGGAACTTAAGCAAATGGTATTCGAAAGGATTGGTGTAACCCCCAACCGGTATGACATAGATTTGGTTACTCGGGTTGACGCAGGGCGGGATAGACCTTACTATGTAAAGTATCCAATAACAAATGAGGATGGTTGGAGATGTGTTTACAATACTTTTCAATCTACGGGTACCCCGATAATGGAGTTGTATTCTAGAAAGTTTCTGCATCGGACCAGGGTTGGACCTTCTACAGACCATACAGGTTATGATAGCCCAGTGCAGCAGCACTCGGGTTTTGACCACTCGGGTAACCAAAACTTGGGTCATGTATCACCGTCTGAACTGCACGCACCACCCGTTCATACTGATTACACTGCTGATTACACCACTGATTATACCACTGATTATAGCACCGACCTACCACCACCACCACCTCCACCTCCTATTCAACCCGTAGTAGAAGCCAGATTTCCTTCTGTACCACCGTCCGTACCTATACTTGTACCTGTTATGGTTCCCCGGAGAGATGCTATGCTGGAGGCCGAAGGGGTTGATGCCATACCGGAACGTGAAATTAACTCGGGTGATAGTTGGGACGGGGAGTGGGATTCTGATCACTTGTCTGCAGGTGATGGAGATTATTTACCCATGCAGGACAGATTTCCGATCAGAGGTCGGACAGACAGGCACCCGGTAGCCACATTCAACGATACCACTGCTTTTGAGGAAGCAGACATAAGCTATTTTGGGAAGCGTGTCGTTTACACCTCAGAGCTTGCTCCGGACCAGGTTTATACCACCCTAGATGAACTTGTGAAGAAAATATACGAAGTTCATATCCGCAGCAACTGGGAGTGCAGAATACAAAAAAGGGAGTCAAAAAGGTTAGTTGTTGTTTGCAAAGACTCACCGCGATGCGAGTTCCGGCTGTATGCAACCCCTGTGGGTAGGGGGGCGTCATGGATAATTAAGAAATGTGAACCCCCACATACATGCAAGTCTGCGTCGTCAAGGACAGACCATTCACAACTTACGGCATCACTTATTGCCGATGTAATTGAGCGAGATGTTAAGGAGGACCCGTCGATCAGCCTTAAGGAGGTCGGTAGAGCGGTGAGACGCGCTTACGACCATGTGACCCCAAAATACAACAGGTTGTGGAGAGGGCGTGAACTTGCGATATGCCGACTGTTCGGTAGTTGGAAGGATTCATACAACTTGCTTGCACCACTGCTCCAAGCCATAGCAAGTACAAATCCCGGCACAAGGTATGAATGTTGGAATGTTACCGATCCCGATGAGCCCAACCAGATACTGTTCAAGGCCATAGCATGGGCATTTGGTCCGTGCATTCAAGCTGTGCCATATATTAGACCAGTTATCAGTATAGATGCATGCTTCCTTTCTGGCCGTTACGATGGGAGGTTGTTGATAGCATGTGCATACGATGCCGAAAACCAGTTGTTGCCTTTGGCATTTGCAATTGTCGAGAAGGAGGACGGTGAAAATTGGGGTTTTTTCATGAGTTTTTTGCGAAGAGAGGTGGTTGGGAACAGGTTCTTCTGCGTCATATCAGACCAGCACAAATGAATCAAATATGTCTTCGATCGAACAGATTTCGGTTGGTCGACAGCCCAGGGCGACTGTGTGCACAGGCTGTGTATGCAACACGTTGCAGACAACCTCTACAAGCATGTCGGATTCGACCAATGGGTTGCAGATACATTTAAAATTGGATGCAGAAGGAAGAAGCCAAGGAGGCTGGAAGAGATGTTCAAAGAGTTTGCCAAGGTATGTATATTTTAGATGAAATTTTAATAAACTATTTACTTATATTTTTCTAATCTGAAAAATTATTTCTGTGTAGTATTGTCCGAAGGCAAATTCGTACTTACTCAAGGTGGGGAAAAATAATCCGAGAGATCTGCAAGAAGCACCCGCATATGAGAAAATATTTCAAGCAAAAGATGGAGGTTGGAGATGGGGAATAATGACGACAAATGGGTCCGAGTCCTTGAATGCTGTTTTCAAGCAGAGCCGAATGTTGCCCGTGGCAGCCATTGTGGAGGACACTTTCTACAAGCTTAATGCATGGTTCGTTGACCGCCGTGATAAAGCAACAGAATTACTCGCCAGGAACCAAACATTTTCAACAAGGGTGGAGGGCAAATTACGCAAACATAGGGAGAAAGGTTCAGTTATGACCGTTGTCCCGTATGGGAGTCGCTTGGAATTCGAAGTTCACTCTCCGAATGAGTACGCTCCAACCAGCCGTAGAGCAGATGGGACTATGGAGTTTATTAAAAGGCCTTTCAAGTATGTTGTCAAAATCGGAGATGACAATACTGTAACATGCACATGCCAAGGAATCCAACTAGCTCACCTACCTTGTTCTCATGTTATGGCGGTGTGCCGAGTGAGAAACTTCCGTGAGGATGATTTTGTCGCCGACATGTACCGTACCACTTACCTTGCGAGTACTTGGGGTGCATCATTCCATTCTTATCCCAACCAGCATCAATGGCCGGCCTATGTTGGAGATAAAATCGTCCCCCCCAGAAAGTGGATCAGGTTAGGGAGAATACTTTGTGTATGCACTGAACTTATTTTTAATATGGTTATTTAACTTCTTTTTATATTAGAAAAGGGAGAAGGCCCCACAAGCGTGCTGTAATGACAATGGATCAGATGCAGGGTAGGCGAATGGGACATCAGGCTCGCCGTTCAACTTGTGACAGGCAGCGAGCAGGTACATTTCATTTTATATTTTATAATTCATTTTACATTTCAAGATTTCAATAACATACCATTTTTGGTGAACTGGAATGCAGATGCCATCAACGAAGCCAACGAAAGAGAAAATGCTAGAGTTGTTGCGGAGGCAACCGGTAGCGGTAGTAGTCATGCAGAGGCATCCGGTAGCGGTAGTAGTGTCGCACAACAGACTGGAAGCAGATCGAGAACTCGTCGACTTCTAAATTTGTTCGGTCGTCGTCGCTAAATTTGTGAACTGATTTAATTAGTAGTTTTGTAACTATTTTTGTGTGCTTCATTTTTGTTATGTTCATAGCGTAATTAAATATACACAAATTGACAACATAAAAATATTTACCACGTTAGCCAAATCGACAATCAATACAACAGCCGTACAATCGACAATTATTATAAAAGAATCGACGGTTCTACCGTCAGACGACGCATCCAAACTCAACCAAATTTTATTTAAAATTACAATAAAAAAAATATATCTTACAAAAATAATACAAACTTATCATAAATATATATCTTAATATATGTTGTAAATATATCTTAATAAAAAAGATATCTACACAAAAAAAATATATATATCTTATAAATCCTACTAAAAAAATATCATAACATATCTTTAAAAAATAAAAAAAAATAAAAAAAATAATGGTTAACCGCCCGATTAGGGGGCGGTTTTCTTGGCCATGTGGACCGCCCCATGATTGGGCGGTTTTGTGGGTAGGGTGAACCGCCCAATCATGGGGCGGTTAGGTCATTTTTGAAAATTTTTTCAAGTTGGGGTTAGATTTGATATTTTTCTTTTGTTTGGGGTTATTAATAAAAATTTCGGGTTTGTTTTGCTCTGAACTCATGAAAAACTAAATACTTAATACGTATTTTGCGAAATGACCCTGAAACTTTTGAGAATAGAAAAATTGATTTATAGAAGTTGATTTGGGCGTTTGAACATTTATATCTTCTACTACGAACATATGATCGAATTCAGTTTTGGACCATAATATTTTCAAAATGCTACCACTAAAACAAATCCTATACTGACCATATTTGAGGAATTTTGTCACCATTAGGATTTTGATGGTCCAGAATTTGTATAAAACACTGAATTTGTATAAAACACTGAAAATTCTACCTATTGAGCCATAGGATTTTGTACCATTAGGATGGTCAGTATAGGATTTTCAGTATAGGATTTTGTAAAATTACTATTTTCTAAAAAAATAGTAATTTTCAAAATGCTACCACTAAAATAAATCCTATACTGACCATCAAAATTCTACCATCAAAATTATGTACCATTAGGATTTTAAAAAGTACCATATTGAGCCGTAGTACACTAGCCATAGTACACTAGCCGAAGTACCATAGCCTCACTCTATAATGATTCATTGATTATATTTATTATGGAGGAATTTTACATTCTTTATTTTTTTTCCTATCAAATATACAAATGCAGTTTTTCTATCAATCTTCCTTCCTACATTACAAAAAAAAAATGCACATCATTATAATTAAAAAGTTGGACATCACTACGATCTAGTAAAAATATACAAATGGGCTAAACTAACTGTGCCTATTTGACTTACGAAAGAGCGTGGAATTGAATGATATTTATAGTAGCTGTGGAACAAAATTAGAACAGAATCAATGTCACTATTTCAACCGATTTGAAGTAGACAATTTATTACCCCTTGTTAAAATTGTTCAGTAATGAGTATATACGTATACGACCTTCTCCGTAGCCCATAAGCATGGAACATAACAAATTTATGCAATACATATGTATCACACGACTTCCTTTATTAGATCGAGAAGGGCTAGAAGGCCTTGCTTAATTCGGGCTCAATTGTATTGTGGGCCGCATGGCCTGTTATAAGTTATAATGGATCACTTATCATACACCTGGGAAGTCGGAAAGATGTTGGTAGTCAGATCGTCGAGAGCTCAATTATAACTGACATCACTGCTCTCCCTCTCCAACCAGACTCTGCAGCGGCGAGACACTTTATTTACTGAGACAGAGAGAGATCGAGAGCTTGGCTCCGGTGGACCCGCACTCGTACACTGACGGGGAGGTGCCGCTGGTGACCCACGTGGCTCTCACTCTCTTCCTCGACTTCGCCACCTGCTCCCTCCACGGCTCTGCCCTGCTCACCCTCTCCGCTCCCCACTCCGGTTTCCTCCCCCTCGACACCTGCTCTCTCACCATCCATTCCGCTCTCGACCCTTCTTCCTCCTCCCCTCTCCTCTTCTCCCTTTCTCCTCCCTATCATGTCCTCGGTTCCCGCCTCTCCCTCTCTCTCCCCCCTCTCACCTCTTCCATCCTCCTCTCTTTCTTCACCACGTCCTCCTCCGCTCTCCATTTCCTCTCCCCCTCCCAGGCCGCCTCCTCTCTTCCCTACGCCTATACCCAGTGTCAGTCCGTCCATGCTCGCTCCCCTTAACATCCCAACCTCCCTCTCAGCCGTCATGGCCGCTCGTCACGTCTCCTGCCGTGATCCCCTCCCTGCTGAAGCCGGTCCCGCCTGCCCCGATTCCCTCTGGTGCGCTCCTGGCCGCGTTGTTGAGTAGTTCGCAATGTACCAGCCCATCCCCCCTTACATCTTTGCGTTCACTGTCGGTGAGATTGTCTACCGTGACATCGGCCCCAGAACCAGGGTCTATGTGGGGCCTGCCATTGTTGACAAGGCTGCCAGGGAGTTTGCCGGGACAGAGGAGATGATTCGGGCCGAGGAGAAGCTCTTTGGGCCATATGAGTGGGAGAGGTTTGATTTGTTGGTACTGCCCATGAGCTTCCCTTACGGTGTCATGGAGAACCCCAGGATGGTGTTCCTAACACCGACCGTGATCAAAGGGGATGCTGTGGGGGCCCAGGTTGTGACCCATGAGCTTGCGCACAGCTGGACTGGCAACCTCATTACCAACAAGACCAATGAGGATTTATGGCTCAATGAGGTTAGCTTCAGTTAGTTCATGCTTGATTTTGAATTTATCATCAACACAATACAACACAAATATTAGTTAATTAATTATACTACTGCATGGTGGGGTAGGGTGGGGTAGGGATTCACGACGTATGCGGAGAGAAGGATAGTGGAGGTGGTGCAGGGAGAAGAGAGGGTGGTGCTGAACATGGGCATCGTATGGAGGGGACTGAACCTCACGGTGGAGAGGTTCCAGGACAACTTGGAGTTCATCAAACTCAAGCCATGCATGCAATGAGTCTACCCCGACGACATCTACTTCGAGATCCCCTACGAGAAAGGCTTCCAGTTCCTCTGGCGCATTGAACGTCAGGTATTTATCATCAGGTATTTATCATTTATTGCATATTTAGTGACACTGTCCTGTGATCCTGACTTACAATTGTTCATTTGAGACATTTTTATAGATCGGGACGCCAGCAAGAAGTACATCTCAACCTTCAAATTCCAGTCCATCGACACTGAAACATTTATCGACTTTCTCAAAGCCAACGTGCCGGGAATAGAGAACCAGATTGACCTTTGCATGAACTGGAATCCCACCTGACGCCATGGAGCCGATTTCGGATGTCTACAACAACATTAAAACACTGGCCTCGGAGTTCAAAATTGGCAAGAAGCCGAGAGAGGACGAGGTGGCCCAGTGGAATGGCAAGGAGTGGGAGCTTTACTTAGAGAGCTCATCTTCTGATGTTGAGCCTTTCCAGGTTCCATATTTTTTTCTTTTTGTTTTTATTTATTATTGACCTTTCTAATATACCTGCCATAATTGGTACTGGTATTGGATTTGTGTTGTGGAAACTTTTAGTTTAAATTGTAAAAGAATCATTGAATTTTTTTACTACCTGCTCTCTCACACCAAAATGCTCCTCTCTCTCTTTTTTTAGGTTGTGGCACTGGATGCACGGTACAGACTGTCAGAGAGCAGGGATTGGGTGGTGAAGGTGGCATTCCTCCAGTTGGCGATCTCAGCAGGGTGCAAGAAGTACTATGTGGAGGCGGAGAGGTCACTAAAACAAGTGGGGAGGATGAAGTACCTGAGGCCGCTTTACACTGCTCTGGCCAAGTGCTCTGATGAAGGCAGGATGCTGGCCCGCGGGATCTCTGCCGAGTCGCGCAACTGCTACCATCCTATTGCTCAAGGAGTTGTCGAGTCCATTTTGTCGAAGCATGCTTAGTCGAATTGTCGTGCATTTTACTTGTAGGTTTCTGACTTGGAAGAGTCCACTTAGGTGGCGGTTCTAGGGATGATATGGTAGGGAACTTGCCAATTAGATCTCCTTTCTCTGTACCGCACACACTGTTGTCTCGTTTAATGTTCAAAAGTAAAATTGATGCTTCTTGGAGCAGTTGAAAGACTTTTATGAGTAAACATTTATTAATTTTAACCATGATGGAACTTCTTGGAGCAGTTAAAAGACTTCTATGAGTAAACATTTGTTAATTTTAACCATGATGGAACAAGTTATTGAAATGTTGGTTCTCTGTAGTATGTAGTGTAGTATTATTAATTACTGATGGATGATGTTAAGGTTCGGTATCAGCCCTTACCAGATTCGCAGCCGAGATCCATTATAAATTTAAATCCTCACCTACAACAACTAATATATAAATTTAGTAAACTTGTTTATATGTCGTGGCGGCAGCATCCAGCATATATGGATTTTGTTGATTGTTGGGTATTTAATATAATGTTCAACCTAACACTTAACTAATTAATTAAACTAACAGTTTAGCTACATTTGATTGTCGGGAGCATAAAGGAAAGACAATTTGCAAATTGCGAATTGGCAATTGACAACACCAGACATGGCATTTACATCGTCATAGCAAAGATACAAAACAACAACAATTACCAAGGAGCCAAAACCCAAAACCCAAAATTTGTGATGATATCACATTTTTACTCTTTACCTATGATATGGAGCTGCTAAACGCCTAAACCCTAGCATTTACAGCGGCACACTACAAGATACTAAACTAGTTAATACAAAATACATATGGATCATACATCTACTTAGTTTCTTTGACATTATAATCCAAATGATGTTAGTTGACTAGCTAGTTGAGATCAATATTCAAGCATAAGCGCCTCGCCTCGGCACTGCCATGAATAACAGCTCTAGGTCAGGCGGCTCAAAGTATCCACTCTTCGGCAGGACCTTGCCGCTTGCTGCCACCACCGAAACCGATTTCTTTTTAGGCGGTGGGGGGCACGGCAGCACTGCCGGGATCCGGCACTCAGCACGCCTCGGTGTCTCCCATCCCTCTGTTCCTCTCTCATCCCAACTCTCCATATCCATCTTTCTCTTTGTTTCTCTCTCTCTCTCTACAAGAATAAGACTACCAGAAGTAATAGAAAGATGGTTTTGAGAAGACTGCCAAAAGTTTCTCCTTGCTACATATATAATTCTCTGAAACATAAAGGCACAGATACATATTTATATTAATATTCATGGAGAACTCCAGAAATGTTTTGCTTTTGTGTGCAAGCAGTGGAAGCGGATAGACACCACCAGAAGCTTGGATCCTTTTGGCGCCTTACAAATTAATTCTCTACACCTCTTACTTTAGAGCTGTTCTGTTTCCTTTCTATTTTCTATTTTCTTTTTCTGAAATAAGGCACATGAACTCATGAAGTAGATACAATAAGCAGCAACATGCTAGGGATATACACAACTGAGCATAGAAGATCAAATTGGCCAGGTTTAAACGTGGCCACACAAGAGAGAAATTTAGAGACCGATGGGACCTGATAGTGTTTAATTAATGAAAAACAAGTGCTACTACCTGCAGTCGCGTAAAAAATAGCTGTTTTGGTCGATTAATCGTTAGCAGCGATCAAATTATTATGAATTTTATCAACTAATTAGTTGATTATTTCTAATTATTTTTAATTAATCACTTAACAATAATTTGTCTGTCCAACGACAACATATTATTTACAACATTGTTTATATGTTTTATATGCTGTGATGCTGTACGCTTGATTGTGTGGAGACGACAAAGAAAAGCACATAGATTTGTCCTGGTGGAGACACGTGGTGAATAGCTGTGGCACGTGTCGAAGAGACATGACACGTGTGGCGCAAAAGTTGACTGCGACAGAGAAAAAGTTCGTGTAATTTGAATTAATTGTAACTAATATACTTTGTCAAATTGAGTCTCAATAAAATGCTTATTTATTTAAAATGTTTCACGGATGTTGCAAAGCAGGGAGAAAGACTCAAACTTCCAATCTTTAATTTAACAGTTTTAAGTTTTTTTAAAAATTACAGCTTCACAGTCTTTGCGAAACTTTTCAAAAAAAATTTAAATAAAATGAAAAAACTCGTTGAACCGATAACAGTCGCTCAAGGAAGAGACAGCGACCTCGTGAACTCCGCAAGCCTATGAAGGCGATATATGAGGCGATCTCCTCTGCTGGTTTGAGAGTCGCAATACTGATCGATCCTGTTCAGCCCCGCCTCCTCCAACCTCTCGTCTGTCCGATTCAGTTTGTCTCGCTTCATTTGAACGGATGATTGTGTTTAAGAGTTTTGCCGCTCGTTGCCTTTGTTTTTTATCTCGATTCTTTGAGTTTGACCGAGGGTTTGTGAATTCGTTCTATGTAGTATTTACTATAACTATATATGTGAATAAAATACACATTTTTATAGTTGTTGTCGATGACGAGATTGCAAAAGAGTTGTTTTCTTTCTTCTCTTTTTTTCTTCTTTCTCCTCTCTGAGTAGTGACAGTCATGATCCGATTGATTTAGTTTTCAGTCCAGTTTGATTCAGTACCTTTTGGCTAAGTGGTGACTGTCTCAGTCGGTTTGATTCAGTGCCTTCTTCTTCCTCCTCTCTGAGTGGTGATTGTCTCAGTTCGATTTGATTCAGTGCCTCTCGGCAATGCATTCCTCTGGACGGCATCGGTTTTGGAAAGAAGAAGACGTTTCGTCCTCAAGGAAGAGTTCCATACGGCGTAGTCCGCCAGCCATGCAACTCGAAAAAATTACTGCTGTGTCTACATTCCTGGAGAAGAAAATCTGAATGCCCACCTCTTTGCTAATCGGGCGCGAATAGACCAATTCGCATTTTCTAGCTTCACATATATGTTATTTTTAGACATAACAAATTATATGATTTTACAAGTAACTCAATGTATATGTTTTCATGCTTCTTAATTTAAACAAAGGAAACATGTGTAATAGCTATCTTGTAAATTGTGGATCAATGCAATCGCTTACGAGCTTTCAACGAAAAAAATAAAAAACTACTTCTAATTGTTGTCATATACTAAAAGTATGATTAGTTGAGAGTTAAAATAGATAGAATTGCGAAATTTGAAATTAGTACATGAGAATAGAAAAAAAATAGTGATTTTCATATTAGTGTAAAAATAGTGTTATTCTAATTTGTAAAAATGTTGTTTGAATTGTACATTTAGAATAGCGAATAGCTGTAACCGAGAAAGAATAATGTTAACAATGTGCTAATTAAAAAGAAAGATGGGCAAATGTATCTCAAACGAATTGTCACGACGCAGAGATGATAGAGTGACGTCAACTTTGTTATTTCGGGACTGTGTTGGCAGAAATTCAAGAAGAAAATATTATTTTTCTCTCTTCACACTTTTGAATAGTAATTATTTCAACATTTAAAAAAAATAAAGAATAACAACTTTTATAGCTATTCCAAATAATAAAAGTATTGTTTGTGTACATATTGTTATTCCAAACGGCTTCTATTTAAGAATAATTATTATTCTTGATGTATGTGAAAGACAACTGAAGAAAAATTATCTCCAAAGAGAGTTGCTTTTCTTTTCTAACCATATTGGAACTTTAATGGGAATTCAATTGACACGAAGAAAGTATAAATGTTAAAAATATTTGGCCCAATAGGCTCCATGCTGAAAAGAAATGCGTATAAATATCTACATGTAACTAATCAACCGCAACATATAAATCAAGCAAAATTCAAGTTCTTTCACTTTTAATTACAAAAGTACCATCGTTTCCCTTTTTCTTTATCAATCATATCTTCTCTAATAGTTGTCTCATTTTTCAAAACTTTCTACCAAACGCGGAAACGCCACTAGAAAATTAGGAATACAATAAACGATGATTTCTAATGGAAGTTTGACACTATAAGCAAAAGAACTTTAAATCATACAGGTAAAATTAAAAAGCACAAGGTCAATATTCCAACCTAAAACTTGTTAAGCAACTTATAATGTACAACATTTTACTACAACCCACAAACTAAAACTGAATTCGATAATCTATAAATCCATGATACCACAAAAACTGTAACACCCTATTGCAGTGGATCTAAATTCCTTTTTGCTAATGGCACAGAACAAATCCTATATCAAAATTAATATGCTATTTCAGTCCTTGGCATATTAGATAAATCTCCCTTGAGCTAGACCTCGTAGCCTTAGGCCTCAACCATGATACCTTTTTGAACCTTGGTTTACAGAATTTCCCAAAAGCTGCAACATTGCAAATCAACAAATCAATACCAGCAGATAATAAAATAATTTAATACATAAAACAGATTACAATAAAAATCGTACCAGTTGGTAAGAAACTGGTTCCAACAACATAAATTCAGTATGTTCGCAATATATGATAATTGGATACCAACCTGGCACATCTTCATTCTCTAGTAACTTAATTACAAGGTTGCCACCACGTCTGAGGACACCAGCCTCATCTTCATCAGGCTCTGTAGCACTAAGAAACTGCTCGATCCCTGAGTCGTCAGAATCAGCAGTGCTTATCTTGCCGACAGCCAATGAGAGAGCACGCAAGCCAAGCTCGCAAGATAGAGCGGCATCTTTTGTTGTAATACCTGATACCGATGGACACATGTCTGACAGAATCACTGAGAAGCCTCTCCCCTGACAAAAAATGATAAAAACAAAAAGATATCAGTACAGTTTCTGTAATCTTTTCTGAAAAATCTGAACTAACTGGGTTCACAAACTACTTGATCACACTTCTTCTTCTTTCCTTTTCTTTTAATTAACAAAGAGTTAAAGAGTAGTTGATGATTCCATGACAAGTATGACCAAATAATGAAACAAATACCATCTTTGATCTTGGTAATTTCTTTTAATATTCTTGTATCAGAAGAAAATGCATACAAATTCAAAGCAATAATATAAAAAGAAAAACAAACATTGGAAAAATAGGAGACGGAAAAGTAAAAGAAGACAATGACAGTTGACATTGCTTGGTACCATACCACATCATACTAAATCAAAACACCAAAAAAATTCACCACTGACCGAGCATTTACAAAAATAATTTGTGAAATATTCAGCTAAAGGGAATTCATGAAGGATCGTACCTGAGGAGAGAGAGCTCTAGCACGCTCCTTTAGGAGAGACATCACATCGGCACATACGGTTCTCACTCTGGAATCACAGTGTGAAGAAGGCACCTTCACCTCCTGCTCTCCAACCAAAATCGAAATGAGATACTTGGATTCAAATATCCTAAATCAGTATACAAGGAGAGAGATATAGTGAGAACTACTCTCCTAAAGAATTTCGACAAGAATAGCTATGCCTAGTATTTTGTTCTACATTATTATATTGGCAATTCCTCAAAAATAAAAGAAATCACGCTGAACCATTTTTGTTGTTGATAAAAATTAATGCAATATTACAACCAACACAAGCACTAAAAAGATTGTATCGAACTTAACAAGTTTCATTTCTGTGACCTACGTACTACTAATCTCAAATCCATTTTTTAATATGTTGGCAAGGAGCATATATTTAACATATCCATCCAGTTAATGCAAGTAATTGAACGAGGAAACAATCTTTTAGAAAGACAAACCTTTATATCAATGCCGACGACGGCTCCACCTCTCTCCAAGGGACCGAGGTTTTGACAAGCAACCTGAAGCCAAGCGCCGGGGGCGCAGCCGAGGTCAAGGACGGAGGCGCCGGGGGTGATGGGATTGAACTGCTTCTGAATTTGAATGAGCTGCCATAACCGCAGAGAAGAGAAAATCTTGTAAAAAAGAGGGAGAGATAGAGAAAAAGAAAGAGAAACAAAGAGAGAAGGTTATTAGTTACCTTGAAGGCCGATCTGGCGACATAACCCAGGCGCAGCGCCTCTCGGTAGAAGAAATCCGGCGACCCCACGCCGCCGCTCATTTCCCTTTCAACTTTCTTTCTTCAACTGCGCTTCACACTTCAGTTCACCATTAATTAATACTCAAGGCCCATTATATTCCCCTCGGCTCACCGAACATTTGATAAAAGGAAAAATTAGTTACTTCTCACTCCAAAACTTTCTAATTCTAAAATATCATTTCGAAATTTGAAATTGTTAAAATGCCACTATAAACTTCATTAATTTCTAATTTTGCCATTCATACTGTATTCTTATGCTATTTTTATTAAAAATTAACTGAAAAATACTTTGGCAAATAACCTTGAAATTGTATGAAGGGCATAATCAGAAATACAGAAATACGTATACGAAAACAGTATTTTTTAGTTAATTTTTAATAAAATAAGCATAAGAATACAGTATAAATGACAAAATTAGAAATTAATGAAGTTTAGAGTGGCATTTTTACAATTTCAAATTTCAGAATCGCATTTTTAGAATTAGAAGGTTTTGGAGTGGCAAATAACCAATTTTCTCTTGATAAAAACGTTTGGCAAACGATTGCTTAACAGTTAACATTTTTTAGAATGCTCAATTCAATTGTTAGATGTTTAATGAGTTCATTTCGTGAATAAAAGTATATGCAAATTTAGTGTTTAATATCATATAAGTACGACAGGTTGAAACAATGTTATTAAAGTTTCATAAGTTCGTATGTAGTCGGGGCGGACCTATGAAGGCCCAGGGGTAGGCAAATGTCTATTTCTGGATTTTAAAAAAAAATTTAGACCCAGTGTATATTTATTTCTGTGCCTATCCCTGGTCCAATACTATGCCTACTCCTGACTCAGAATAATAAATTTGATGCTCTAATTTATTCATTAGTCAAGTCCGCTGCTTCGATTAATTTATTGTGCCTACCCCTAATCAAACTGCTGGGTCCGCCCCCGTACGTAGTTGTGATCTTATCTCTTAGAGTGACAAAAAATAGCGTACAAAATTGACCTGATGCATGTGCTTCCTCTTTTAGAAAAAGAAAATGGACAGATGGAGAGACCGAGAATGCCAGATGTATACCTACCGCACACAATCAACCATTAAACAAACTCGATATATAGTCGATCGATATCAATCAATGTAAAATTAAAGGATTTATGATACTTGCCATTCTACCAAGCAACTCAGATCAGACACTATTTTAATTCAGACAACGCAACATTTATCATTTATATCTTCTACTTTGATTACATCAAAATTCCACAACCGAAGTCACCATTAGTCCAGAAATTACACAAATACACACTTAATTAGAAAAAAAGAAAAAAAAAAAAAACTGTGGATTAATTATAGTAAACTAAGAAATATTAATTAATTCAGATATTAGCGGAGAAGTCGCTGACAAGGTGGGTCCACAGGTCTTCGTCGTAGTAGGCATTGACGCTCTGGCTCTGAGCTTGGAATTGATCTTGTGTGATGAGGTCTGGTTCCATGTGCCACCAGGCATCTGCATTGCCATTATTGCCCTGGCTGTAGTAGCTGCCGTTGCTGCTCTCGGCCGTATCTGTCTCCGATTCCGTCTCGGCATTTTTCGCAAAGCGTCCCCTTACTCGCGGTCGACTGTCAGCCAATGTCTTTCTGCATTCATACTGCAAAAAACAAATACAATTAATTACTGTTAGCAGATTGCATTCGTGCAGGAGAAAACAAGAGAGGAGATCACAAAAGCGAAAAACAAGCACTTACAGTGATTTTCTTTTGGAAATTTCGGAGGTTTCTCTTGCTGCGGTACCTCTCGATACGTTCCTTCCGCTCCTCAGGGCTGTACCGGCTCGCTTGCCCACCTGCAGCTGCTGCTTCTACCGCGGCTGCTACTTCGGCTTCATGGGCTTGCATTTGTTTTGTGTGTGTTTGTAGTTGGAGATGTGAGTAGGAAGCAAAATATGAAGGGAGATCATAGACGACATTAGAAGAAGAGGAGCTCTGGAAATTTGTTGAAGAAGAAGGAAATGATTGAAACATTGTAAGTTGTAACTCAAACTTGGCTTCTGCGCTGTGATCAGTTCAGGTATTGAGAGACAACTGTGAAAGCAAACTAATATAATATGCCTATATATATACAAAGAAATATGAAAAAAAAAAATTGCAAATGTAAATGTAAAAGGATCGTTGACCGTAGTGGATCCCACAAGTTATGCAATCTACTTTCTAGCTTCAACACTTTATTAAAATCAACCTGATGTAGTGATGTTACCACCTACCTGCATTTTATTTCTTTCTTTTTATATATATCTATATTTATACGAGGAGGGATCAATTACATTTTTTTTTGTGACACATTTGACACCTATTATTTTTAAAATTCAAATAGTCGATCCAAACCGTTTAACATGATGAATATATTAAAATGTGCTTGGAGATCAAATTTTACATTTTTTTTGGAATTTTTTTACTATTTATTAAGATGGTTACAAAATCGTTGTTTTCAGACCATTGAAAAACAGCAATTTTGTAACCATCTTAATAAATAGTAAAAAAATTCAAAATAATGTAAAATTTGATCTCCAAGCACATTTTAATATGGTGATCATGTTAAACGGTTCAGATCGACTGTTTGGATTTTGAAATCGCAAAATTGACCTATAAAAAAAACGGTGTCATGATGTGTCAAAAAAAAGAGTGTAATTGAATCCCTTCTCTCTATATATATATAAATATATTTTTGGAGAAACTTGACAGAGGCTGTCATGGGTTCTTTACATACTTGTTACTGGTAAGTAGTTTACTGTTCTTTTTTTTCTAAATAATTAAATTAAATTTAGAAGCAGCACAATTTACTTTTCCATTATGTACTTGTTTTCAGAGAATTGTCTCTACCTAAAACCTGAATTTCTTCCATCAATGGCTTGTTTTTTTTTTTTTTCTTCATTAGATTGCTTTACATAACTTTCCATAAAATTACTAAAGCTTCGCAGAAAATGCAAGATCAACTTTCCATAAAATTACAGTATTATTAGTTCGAGTAGAACTAAGGTGCTCTTACGCTCACCAAGTTCTTCGTGAGCTTAACTCAAAAACATATCGGATTAACTTCAAACAACATATCCAAACCGTTAAAACCGTTATACTTCACGAGTGATGCATTTACATGTCAAATTTATAATTTTTCGAACTAGTTTAGTATGAAGTCAAGAGGTCAAAAAATGATAAAAAATGAATGAATTAAAATTAACTTATAAATCATCTTTTTTTGACCGCTTGACTTTATACTAAACTAGTTCGAAAAATTATAAATTTGACATGTAAATGCATCACTCGTGAAGTAGAACAGTTTCAACGGTTTGAATATGTCGTTTGAAGTCAATCGGATAGATTTTTAAGTTAAGCTCACCAAGAACTTGGTGAGCTTAAGAGCACCTTAGTTCTACTCTTATATATTATGCACAAATATCCGTGTGTTCTCCTTGTATTCACATCCATCCAGTTGCTTTATCTTTTTAGCATGAAAGCTCCTGCATAAATAATAAATAAGCGCAAACCTGTGACAGAGGGTTCATTGCACCCTCTCGAACGAAAGATAGACGAATTTGACCTAGAAAAAGAATGAAGACATCGTAACTTCAAAAACAAATTCGAGTTCAACGGTAGTTGATCCACCATATGAGACAACATATTACGAGATTGGCTATTATTCAAAAAATAAATGAAACGGGCTAGGTTTACAATCAGATAGTACAGATATCACCTAGGTAATGAATGATAAAATAAGGTTATGTTTATGGTTCCATTATAATTGCAGCTAAACTAATACTATATTGAGATTAGTAGAAAGACACATGTTCAATTCTCGCGAAAAACATCTACAAAATACTAGATGCACGAAATCCTTTAATAATAATAATAAAATACTATATCGATCCCACATAATCATGGATCCGTATCCTCTGCATTAACTCTAAAGGGAATCTTTTGAGTTAATGAATTTCAACCGTCTGATTTTAAACGGAGCGAATCCGGCTCGTGCCTATAACATAGGGGACTCTTTAATATCAGTGCAGATCTAGTTCACACGAATCTTAAAACATATTGGATGATCAAGATGCATTAACTCAAAAGATTCCCTTTTGAGTTAATGCAGAGGATACGAATTCCATAATCATGTGGTTAAAAACGCAGTTGATAATTGGATTGACAATGCCTTGCTACTGAGTAGAGAGTGCTACTTTTATCCGATTACCCGGATCCGATCCGGATCTGAACTAGAACTGATCCGGATCCGATTAATTTGGATAGGATATAGTTTAAAAAATATAACCGGTTAAATTATGGGTACGGTTACAAAATTAATAATTTAATATCCGACCTGGATCCGAACCGAAACCGATACTGTAATTGATAGGATATGGGTTTGATTTAATTAGTTATCTGACCCATAACCAAACCCGACCCGATATCCGTATAAATACCCGATAAAATGATAATACCATTTCTTTATAATTATTTAATATAAACACATATATTAATAACTATGAGATGACAATCATTGGTAGTATTTTTTAATTTCTTGAATAAAATTTATTGCTCTTTTCGCACAGATTATTGAAATCAAATGTCATGTTCACCTTTTGCCTATAAAATTTTGAAACTAATTAATTCATTTCTTGATCTCTTTATCTATTATGTATCTACCTTTATGCATGGATTATTGAAATTTATTACTCTCTTCGCTGATTGAAACAAATTGATATTAATATTCTATTCTTGAATTTTGGAACCATATAATGAAATCACCATCTCCAATATTTTACTTTCTAAAATTATCTCACTTTCAATATTTTGGAGCAGATTTTAATTTATATTATAATGATATATTATGTGAGATGTTTAAGAAATTATAATTATATTTAAATGTAAAGTGTTTCTCAAATGCTTGTGAGTTGCGACATGTACCCGCTCCGGATCCGGACCCGCCCCGATAATCCATAAACAAGTTATGGGTATATATCTACCCGGAACAAAAAAACTGGACCCGAAATAACTACGGGTAGATAGGTATCCAGATCCGGACCCGATCCGATTTAAAACAAATAAGTATATTGATCAAAATTCGGACCCGAACACTTTTAGAATACGGGTCCAAATATAATAGTATCCGAACCCTACCTGACCCGATAGCACCCCTACTACTGAGATGGTTTACAGCAATTTTAATTACAAGTCTTCGCAATGTATGTTACCTGAAAAATAAATAAAAAAAATTATGGTAATTGGAAAAAGAAAAAGATAAGTATAGTGCTAAGAAGGAAATACTGTGCATTGCAGATTTGCAGCTGTAGGTTGTAGGCCATTATAATCGCACAAACCGAAAGTGCTCTAAAACAGTCAACACGGATTGCTTGTGCCATTAAGTCAAACCTAGGTCAACTGCTTGACTTCATAACTTCTTATCATGCATCTTATAGTTATTGTTACTTTGTTAGGCATGAGCATGAACATGAACAACCAATGATGCATCCATCATACAGAGCGCTACTCCTCTTTATGACCCGTATGTTATTGTTATAGACACGCTACACAATATGATAGCCTGGAGATGCCACAGAGAATCGAGATTCCATTAAGTACCTGGATTTTCTTGCCCAAATTTTTTATGGTCACCTATGCGGCTATGCGGAGCATAAAATATTTAGCTTATATATACGTTTGTGTACGAGATACATTGACGGGTGCATGGTGTTATTTTTATAATACCTGAAGCTGTTGATGCCACATATTTAGTCACACAAGTAATAAATAATACTGATGTAGTATGGTAGATTAGTCATATGGTTTCTTTTGATGCTGACGATTGTTGTAAGCATGCTTTATGTGTAAATTTACCAACTTCACTCTATAATTTATATAAATAAATCAAGATGGTATATAATTTAGAGACTGGCTACGTAGAAGACCATGTTACATGTAACGGTTATTAATATTGTATTCAACACGATATATACGGATATAGCGATACGTAATTTTCGAAAATCTATGATACCATACTTTATACAATATATGTTTATTTTATAAATATACATATACCCGATATATTTTATTTTGAAAAATTAACAATTGTGTAAATTGGAGACCTATGTATGGTGTATGGATACGCAGGAAAATGAGTGCGTTGTGTGTGTGTGTGTGTGTGTGTGTGCATTTGTTGACCAGATCCATAAATCAATCAAAATGATTTAAAATAAAATAAAAAATCTATCATACGCGATATATCAATATGAAATACGTACGTATATAATAGGGATATGATTGCCTGAAATTTTTATTTATACCATAATAAAAAATATAAACCAAAACACTCCTGTTTTGGAGAAATTTGAAATTTATTCTGGCCGCTCAGGGGGGCACTCAATGTCCCTGCGACCTCATTTTTTTTTTTGTTTTAGCACCACAAAATCCAAAGCATAAATTTCGACTAATTTATGCAACGATTCTCAAATTCCAAAGCACAAAATCCAAAGTACTTAGAGAAAAAAACAATGGAGCCACAAAGGCATTGTGCGGCTCCCTGACTGGGACCGCATCGGCATTGTGCAGACTCTAGTATTGAGGGCCGTAGAACACCAGTGCAGCCCGGATAAAATTCGCAAAATTCAGAAAGAGAAATGTTTTGGTTTATTTTTATTTTTTGAATAAATGTTATATATAAAAATTTCGGTACGATTGCCTACCTGAAATTTGGGAATAGCATATTTAGGTACAAAACTAGAAGTCTAGAAGAGTCAGGAACGATCAATAGCTAAAGGTAGATATAGCCATATAGGTATCAAGTAGGCAGGTTTGCTTTGATTTTGACAAATTTGAAAAGGCTTTTAACCTAGCTATATATGCGAGCAATGATACAAGGCACTAGTGATCCTAGCTAGTAGCAATCTTTTTTTTCTTTTTTTTTAAATAGAAATAAATATTTTCTAAAAATTAAAAATATTATTAAACTTTTTCAATGACCCGAAAGAAACAACGCCTTTTGGTTCCTTCGAAAATATCTAACTGCATATATTCGATGCTGTTCCTTACAGTTCTTTAATTTGAGAATCTCACCAAACTGCAGCAAAATATATTACTATGTTATTTCGCTTGTCACATTTGCAGAATGTATATTGATGCCTTTTTGAAAAAAAAAAAAATCTAAGAAACCGCGTCAAATGTATAATGTCTTGATTCTGAAAGGAACCGTATATAATATTATAATGTGTTGTTCCTTCCATTCCATCAAAAAAATTTCATTGCCTTTCTGATTTTTTAAGCCAAATTTATTTCTTTTCCAAAAATAAAAATTGAGCTACATTTATCATTTTATCAATCAATCTCTTACAAGTTGGCCATTGACAAGGTAGCGGTTCTAGACCCCCACCACCTCATCTCATCTCATTTCAACCCCTTTCTATCTGCATCTGCATGTAGGCACTTACTAGAGAGAGAGAGAGAGACCAGCACTACATCTTATTGCATAGAAAGTGAGCAGAGAGAGAGTTGAAGAGAACAGACATTTCCTAGTGTTAATGCTATGAGGAATTTTCTTGCAAGTAATCAACTCATGTCTTCATCAAATCATTTGTTCAATTAAATATTAAAAAAGAAACATAGATCCCTCTTTTTTTACATCGGGAAAGCATCAAATCGATTTGACATTGCCTTAATGTGTTCTCAGGCTTCTTTCTCTCACTCCCTCTGTTTCTTTTATTTATTTATTTATTAATTTGGATTATCATGAGTACCAGAAAAAATGCAATTTCTAACGTAAGAAAATATATAAAATATTTCTACCGAGTTAAAAAAAAATGTTCACCCAATACATGGGATTTTATCAATTTACATAGTACAAGATTTAGCCTTAATTTGAAAGAAAAAGTAGGTACTTTAGCACTTAGGCAGTTGCATGAGTTTGAACATCCGGATTATTTACATCAATGATTCATATCAGTGCTATAATAAGCCCAAATATTTTTAATAATTTGCGAAATTTTTAATATTAAATAATCACCTGAAATTTTCAGGTTATTTTTAGTGATAGTGGGTATTTTCCATGTTGTATTATATAATTATAATTCTATCTTTCAACATCACTTTTGGTCCGCTAGTTTTTTGTCATTTCGATTTTTTTTTCCAACTCTGATGAGAAATAATCCCAACCATCATCAAACCAGAAACAGCACGACTAGAAATTTGATTTGAAAACATGAAAAGAGGTTCACCAGTACCACTGCGATTTTTTGTCAATCTGTTCTCTTTCAAAAAAAAGAGAGAGATCTAGTGGCCTATCATGCCACCACTAGGTGAATCAGAGTAGAATTAGGGTGTGATGTGCTCGCCAAACTCTTTGGTGAGCATAACTCCATAATCTATCGTATTCACTTCAAACGAGTTGAATCCAAACCGTTGAAATCGATGTACTTCACGAGTGATGTGCGTGCATGCAAAATTTTGAATGTCTCAAATTTATTTAGTACAAAGTCGAGCGATCAAAATTGATAAAAAATGAATGCATTAAAATAACTTCTAAAACTTCATTTTGGATCATTCATTTTTCATCAATTTTGACCACTTGACTTTAGACTAAATGAATTCAAAAAATTCAAAATTTTGCATGTACGCACATCTCCATTCCATTATTAAGCACGTTGGGTGTCCGATCCGCCAACGGCTACGATTGAAAAATTAATTTTTGAATTTAATCTCAGCTCTCCAATCACATAATCTATCTTTTTTTTGATTAAATGCATATGTTTTATGTGTAGAAGTTTAAATTTAGCTACAAACATACTTGCCACACATACCGCCACACGATGCGTTACAATTAAAATTAAACAGATTCTAAAATTTAGCGATTTTCTGTTTCCTTATTTTTTTTTGTTTCCTTATGTCTCCATCTCCAATTAAAATTTTCTAGACGTCGGATCACAATGCAAATCAATTTTTTGTTCACTTCCATATTTATCTACATCCTTATTTCTATACATATTACTGTGGTGAATATATAATATATTTCTAATTTTGTTTTTTTATGAAAATTTGTCATTTTGTATGAAAATTTATTTTTGTTATCTTATCATATATTCCGGTGCAACGCACAGGCACGATACTAGTTACTCGTGAAGTATATCGGTTTCAACAGTTTGGATTCATCTCATTTGAAGTGAATCCGATATATTATAGAGTTATGGTCACCAAAGAGTTTGGTGAGCACATCACACCCTAGTTCTACTCGAGTGAATCATACAATTATTCTCTTAGTACAAAACGGCTCTAAAAATAACACAAGTCTGTTATTTATGTACACTCCCCTATGATATTACAAATCTTATTTACATACATTTTGAAGGTGCAATTCACCATATGTAAATTTGCTAATAAATGGTCAAGAGTGGAATCTCCATCTCATTCAAGTTAGGCATTACCAAGGCCTAAAAATCACAATAATAACCTTAATTTACACAAACAAGTTTCAAATTCCCAAACATAGCTAACATATAATACCAGGTACATATAATACCAAATACAATACCCAATTCAAATGGGCCTTAATACAGTTTATAATTTATTGGTGCTAACAATAAAATTTTAGCTCAAACCAAACCTGACCTCTACAAAAAGAGATCACTTCCATTTCTTGTGTTTGCCAAAAAATCCGTGCTTCCCACCATACCGATGCTTACCGCCATAGAACCCGTGCTTCCCACCAAAACCATGGTGGTGCTTGAACTTGCCGTGCTTGAATTTTCCATGGTGGCCTAAGCCGTGGTGGCCATACATGCCATGGCCGTACATGCCATGGCCGTGCATACCATGGCCGTGCATACCATGGTGCCCATGTGACAACTGGTGAGCCCCATATGCAGCTGCTGCTGCCGCCGCACCTCCAGCTAGAAGTGCTCCCATGCCGGGCCCATGACCTGAGTGGCAATGTTTTGGTTGGAATTTAGCTATAGATTATGATGTAAAAATGCATGTAGAAACAAAATATAGCCTTTGTACTCAGAATTAGATATAGCCCATCTACATACAGAGGAACTCCAAATTGTTTTTTTAGCGTTATGACCTGCATCTCTCAATAATTCCCATAAAAGGAACTCCAAATAAAAACTGAAGAGGATGAATATACTATGATACTAAATTATCTTTGTATAAAGATCAAGCACACCCAGTGAGGTCCGTACTTGTAAATTTTGAGTCGACCTTCTTTCTTCTCTTTTTAGTAATTTCAAA
This sequence comes from Carex kokanica, assembly GCA_025461125.1. NCBI lineage: Eukaryota > Viridiplantae > Streptophyta > Magnoliopsida > Poales > Cyperaceae > Carex > Carex kokanica. Next base: position 836,267 of record JAJGRX010001044.1, on the reverse strand, counting down.
GCTCGTTTAAAAATATATATACTCAAGTACTATGCATTTGTTGCAAAAACATTGTCTTAAATAACCACTTTGCAAAATGATCACCTGAACTCTTCGCAACTTTAGTTCTCAACAGTTAATTGGGCTAATTTTCGAAATGATGCTACAATTCAAGCATTGTGCAAAGATATGCCAGCAGCACTTCATAGGTGATGCAGAAATTTAATGATGAATCAGGCAGTTTTTATTTATTACGCGATAAAATAATTCTGTTATTAGATAATACCTACAACCCATAAGAAAAACAAAATTCAAAAATACTGACTGCAACAATTAAAATAACAAAAAAAATAGAATTATTAGAACAAGTATATTTCAACATACCAGAATGAGATGAACCGGCCCCTGGGTAATGAGCAGAAGGATAGCCACCATGCGAAGGCGGGTATCCAGCCGGAGGATATCCGTACCCAGCAGGAGGGTACCCTTGTGGCGGGTACCCTTGGGGAGGATACCCTTGAGGCGGGTACCCACCTGGAGCAGACGGATAGCCATGTGGAGGCGGGTACGCCCCGGGTGGAGGTGGGTAACCACCCGGGTACCCGTACGGGTACCCCTTGTCATTATGCTTATCCTTTCCACCTCCCATTTTTTTTTGTCTTCTTCTGTTAAATTACTGCAGAGGGAAAAACTGAAACAAATTAGATGGTCAATCTTTGCAACCATTCTGGGAGGAAAACGACTAGACTGCAAATTATCTAACAAGAATATCAGTTCTCCTCAGTTACCAAATTTATTAGCTAATACCCAAAATTATCTTCATTCCAAATCCATTTCCTCCTCTGAAATCAGGAATACAACAAGAGCATTTGGGGTATTTTGGCCTGGGGCTACTTTGCTTCTCCTATTGGGTTACAGCTTACAAGGGATATATCTTGTATTGCAGACATACATAGCATTTGAGGCATGCGTTGAATCTTTCCTTTGCATTAAATAAATAAGATTTCAGGTGTTAACCTGGACAGAGTGGAAGGGTAGATTAAGGAATAGAAAATGCTTGTAATAAATCAGATCAGATTTGGTGGTGCACAATGAATAAAGTATAGGAGAGAATGGTGGATAAGGCAGTTGACCTACCCGTCCCTCTTATTACATTTAACACATAATCTGATACTGATAATAATACTTTTGTAGGCACATTATAACTGGAACATTACCAACTATAATTTAAGATTTTTCATGTGGAGCTACACAGACCTCAATAAAACTGGAATATTACTTGGCAAAATTTCTAAATTTTGGTAAAACAATCAATTCTCCTTCCTTCGGGGAGGGGAAATCAAGAACCGCATAAATTTGATTGCCTTATTATCCGTTTAATATTCTTGCACTTTACACCACAAATTTTCAGGGTACCGCTCAACAAAATCGACAACAAATTAACGATACCACACGATATTTACAGATTTTGAAATAGAATGACCAACTATTCAAGATCTCCGCAACTTCCAATCAGAAAAGCAGAAGAAAAAACCTTAGAACAAGGAAAGATGATTCCAATTAATACATCTCATCTATCTGGATCAGACGATTTTTTTGTTTCATTTTATCTTTTATTGGGTATATACATACATGATTTTTTCAACGAATGAATACTTCAAAATCGAATGCACATTACAAACCGATTAACTTCAATTAACATTGAAGGAAGAAATAAAGAGAGATTTTGATAATTACCCGGAATTTCGATATTCGGACAACACGAGAGGGAGAGAGAGAGAGGCGGGGAAGTTATCCTTGTGATTTATTCAAGGCTAGGCAGTGAGTAAGCAGAAGGAGAGAGATATATAGACGCGTTTCCAAAAAAAAAAAGATACAATAATTACACGCGTTTCCCACACCGTATGGTAACTGGAAAATAGGAAGGGAATCGCTTAACATGTAAGCGTTGTTTTGATTCTCTCCAGTTATGAATTACCGAAGGTGTCCCTTTCCCCACGCTCCGATAAATTATGAAGTGAAGTGAAGTGAATGCTATAATAATGGGTAGACAGATGAGACCGGAGAGGATACGAAAATAATCTTTTGTGGAAATAATATAATTATTCCCACGAAATTCGCCCGCAATTCGCACGAAATCTGCTTCTATCTCACCGACTCTCGCATCGCAATTCGCACGAAATCCTTCTGCTTTGCGTTATGCCTGCAGTGATTTTTTTTTTATTTAGAAAAAGTCAAATATGGTTCAAATGAAAGTAATAATATTTGGAAAAAAAATCTTTACCGTATTTTTGTATTAGCAAACCGTAGATATTTTCATTAAGGACAAAGCAATTACAAATATCAGTTTGTATCCGTAGAGATGCCAATACATAAAGAGTACATATATAATGAATTGGTACGTAAAACATTACAACTGAACCATTTTGTACAAAATTAGACTAAAGGGAAGAAGCATGATTGTGCTCAGATTACAAGATATTAGCCTTAGGTCCTGTTTGGCTGCAGTGTGAGTTCGAAAATTGGTACGGGGAAACAAAATTTTTGAACTGAAAATTACTGTTCACGTGGGAAAAAAAAAATTCACTATGAGTGAATTTTTTTTTTCTCACATGAACAGTGATTTTTAAGCTACAGCCGAACAGGCCCTTATAATTGGCGTGCTGGAATTAGTAGATAGTGACCTTGTATGTTGTTGTCAGCACAAACAATATTGTTCGAAGCAAAATGAGCCAGGAGTATCCAAAAAAACTTTCGTGCTCAAATTAGATTTGTACCCGGTTTGTTTTGATAGATATACAACAAAACAAATATTTTTATTGTATTAATAATGCGATATGAGATGAAAGATCTTTTTTGAAGCATTTATTTTCACTAAAGCATACAAATTGTTTTAAAATTTCACTGATAAAATATATTTTCACCGTATTATTAATGTGATAGGAGATAAAATGTCTTTTTTTTAAAGCATTTTTTCATTGAAGCATACAAATTGCTTCAAAAATTTCACTGAAACATACAAATGAATTAGACCTTCCATCTTTCACCGCACATTTTAATATGAAAATCATATTTAACGGTTCAAATCGACTATTTAAATTTTAAAACAGAAATAAAATATGAAGCATAATTGAAACACGAAATCACTAGAGCATTTGACTATTTGAGCCGTCCTCTTTATAAAAGATACAATTTACAAATCAAGTAGACTCATAGATCGATTAGGCTTCGACTTTCCATCCCGAATAACTAATCTAGGAACTTATGACACAAGTTTCAATTTTGTTTAAATTTAATTTTTTTTAATTTTACATATCTCCATTCCATTATTAAGCACGTTGGGTGTCCGATCCGCCAACGGCTACGATTGAGAGATTAATTTTTGGATTTAATCTCAGCTCTCCAATCACATAATATATCTTCTTTTTATTAAATGCATTTGTTTTATGTGTAGAAGTTTAAATTTAGTTACAAACATACTCACCACACATACTGCCACACGATGCATTACAATTAAAATTAAACAGACTCTAAAATTTAGCGATATAATTATTCATTTTCTTATTTGTTTGTTTCCTTATTTCTCCATCTCCAATTGATATTTTCTATACGGCGGATCACAATGCAAATCAGTTTTTTGTTCACTTCCTTATTTATCTACTTCCTTTATTTTATACATATTACTGTGATAAATCTAGAATATATTTCTAATTTTGTTTTTTTTTTATGAAAATTTGTTATTTTTTATGAGAATTTATTTTTGTTATCTTATTATATATTCCGCTGCAACGCACGGACATTATACTAGTCTATTATATGAGGAGGGATCCAATTACACCTTTTTTGGTGACACACTTTGACACCTACCATTTTCAAAGTCCAAATAGTCGATTGAAACCGTTCAACATGATGGATATATTAAAATGTGCTTGGAGATCAAATTTTACATTTTTTTGAATTTTTTTGCTATTTATTAAGATGGTTACAAAAATCGTTGTTTTCAGACCATTGAAAAACAGCGATTTTGTAACCATCTTAATAAATAGTAAAAAAATTCAAAAAAATGTAAAATTTGATCTCCAAGCACATTTTAATATGGTGATCATGTTGAACGGTTCGGATCGACTGTTTGGATTTTGAAATTGCAAAATTGATCTATATAAAAAATAGTGTCATGATGTGTCACCAAAAAAGGTGTAATTGGATCCCTCCTCCTATTATATATATATAATCTCATCGGTCTCTGCTACAATATATTCTACATTAAGATTTACATGTGGATCCCACAAAACAAGAATATTTTATTCTCCTTTTGAGAATTTTCTTCTCAAATCTCTCTCCTCCTTTTGCTTTTCCAGCGTCTTCCATCGTCTTCCTTCCCTTTCTCTCAAACTCCACTATCTTTCCTTTCTCTCGAATTACAATAAGTTCTCCATTTTTGCTCTCTTCATCTCCCTCTCTCTCACAGTATTCCTTTTCAAGGCGATTGAAGCAGCGATCTTCCATTTCCTTCTTTGTAAAGGATTGCTCTGAAGTTTGTTTCTTCATCTTACTATCTCTCTGATCAATCGAGTGATTTTACTTTCGCCTTCTTCTTTTCTCTCAGGTTAAGAGTACAAACCGGACTTTTCTTGTGTTGAATCGAATTTAAGCCTTTCGGAGCTCAGATCTCGAGTTTCATTCTACCTCTTACAACCAGTACCGTTTGATTTTTGCTCAAATTAAAAAGCAGAAAAAAGCAGATGGGGTATGTGTGTTATTTTCTTTTCCTTGCTCTAATTTTTATGGTAGTGAAGTCCTAAAATGTGGAAGGTTAACGCTTTGTTTTTTGGGTAATGTTCTAAATTGGTGCTATGAGACGAGCTTTATTCTTTGATTTCACTACTAAAATAAAGTGCAAACTCAAAGAACATACCTATCTATGTAACATTATTATTTCTTAAGGTGTTTTCTTCTTAAGATGTTTTAAGATAGCTACATTTCAATATGATTTTTTTTTTGTAAGTACTAAACTTTTTTTTGGCCGTTTAATGCAAGGTTAGTTAGCAACAAAGCTTCAACTTCTGGTTGTGTCTCTTGAATGAAATATTTTGTAAACTTACATAACGTGTTCTGCAAAAATATTTATATATATATTTTAATAGCGATTTGCTTTGTTTCCTTGTTTGCAAATACCTTCATGATTTGAAAAGCTTGGGTCACTTTCAACGCGTGTAATTAAGGGTTACATAGTAATATCGGTTTCTTAGAGATCTCCAACCCATAAATTATCTGAATTTTTAATTTGACGTGGCAGTTTTTATAGACAAATATATTTTGTGTAATTTAGCAATTGTTTAGGATTAGCTACACTAGGCGTAGGCCCATGAAAGAAATATAGTAGCAAATATATATGAGTATTATAGACAAATAGACTCAAAATCAAACCCGGAAGAGAAGTACACGGGAAATCCATGCATGGTAGCAAAATATCCTTGTAAAAAAATCACTTCACATACAATTCACGGGCCAACGGCCCAATAACAATGCATTGCCATTGTCAACTATGATAGCAAAATGGATTAAATACATTCATAAAGCGCATACGCACACATACACACATACATACATACATAGTTCAATACTAACTATAACAACCTCTAGAGAAGAATATCACTTCTTACTTTTAGGCTTCCCGACAGAACTATTGTGATTGGGCCTGTTAGGCTTAGGCTGATTAGGTTTGGGCTTGGGCTTGTCGGGCTTCGTCTGATTGGGCTTCGTCTTGGGCTTGTCGGGCTTCGGCTTGGGTTTGGGATTGTCGGGCTTGGGCTGGCCTGATGGACGACCAGGTCTCCCTTGTTGTCCCCTGGGTCCATTTTTTATCTCATTTCGATTTGTGTTGTTGTTCTATAAATGGCAAATTTTCAAACAAAAGAGAATCAAATATTGCAACGATATTTTGTATGTAAAAAAAAAACACGACAAACTGTACGTAAAAAAAAATGCAATAAATCGATTACGTAGCAATTAATTGCTTGGAAACAAGCTCTCTATTCATGACGCACAATCCATTTATCTTGTTCTTTACCACACGTCCCTTTATATTACTTAATATAAAAAAAAAATTGTTGATAAACAGGAAAAAGAAAATTGGATGAGCTGTGAGGGATTCAAATTAGTTATAGAATCCTTTGACTGTTAGCACCTCGTCTAAATTTTTTGACGAACTAAGATATAATATTATAATATAGGTGGTAGAGACTGGTAGCTTAGTACTTGTAACTTGGGGGAATTAATTCCTTGTAAATTAAAAGCAGAGTAAATTAAGATTGATTTAGAATCAGGGAAATGTAATTATTTGAATATGAAATTATATTGAGTTGTTGAGAGTTGCATGTATACGTACCTGGATTGTGGTGTTTCGGATGAACTTGAAAGAGAAAGAGAAAGAAGGGAAACAACCCGGCACCACCATCTGCTAATCAGAGAGAGAGAGAGAGAGCTATTGACCTTGGCAGTCTCCGCCAAGACTTTCAAAAGAGAGAGAGAGAGAGAGGTATTGAGAAAAGAGGAGCTAGAAGTAGTGAACTATACGAGATGTGATGGCCTGCCCACTCTCCAGCCGCCTTCCTCTCAATAATCATACAAATAAAAATTCAAAGTAGGACCCCTTCTTTCCAACACGACAACATATATACCGAATTTTTTATTTATATCCAAAAAAAAAATTAAATTACAAAAAATAACCATTTTGGTGTTGAAATTCGAAATCTACCCAAACCGGAAAAAAAATTTCCGGATTCAACATCTAACTCCGAAATTTTTTTTTCCAGAAACTCAACTCTAATTCCGGAATAAATTTATCCGGAAAAAAATTTCCGAATTCAGTCCCAATTACCGGAAAAAAAAATTCCGAACTCAATTTCCGAAATTTTTTTTTCGATTTTAGATTAAATTTCCGGAAATTTTTTTTCCGAAATCACACCGAATTCGTTTATAAAAACCGCGGAGCTCTCGCTTTCACTCGCAGTGCTTCAGTCTCTCGCTCTCTCACAGTAAGTTATTTAAATTTTAAATTATTTAATTATTTAAATTAATTTCAAAAATTTCAAAATGGTGTAGAATAATTTAGAAATTATCAAAATTGTCTAGAAAAATTTAGAAAATTTTAAATGATTTAGAATTGTTTTAGGAACCTCTTTCATTTTTGGATCCCTTCCAGTGCTCTGACTGTCTGATTGATCCGATCTTCGATTCAGGTTATTTTATTTTTTTATTTTAATTTTAATTTATATTATAATTAATTAGTTCATTCCAAATAATTTTTTATTTTTTAGAATATTGTCCAAATAATTTAGAATTTTTTAGAATATTCCAAAATGGTTTAGAATAATTTATAAAATTCCAAAATAGTTTAGAATATTGCCCTATTAATTTAAAAAATTCCAAAATGATGTAGAATAATTTAGGAATATCGGAAATGGTCTTGAATAATATAGAATAATTTTTAGAGGTCCGGACAATTTTTAATTACTTATATGTTGTTATTTTTTAAATTGCCAGACCAATTGAAACTAAAAATGACAACTATTTATGTGAAGATTTTTATTGGAGGAGAAATCAAATACAATAATGACGGGGTCTTTTACAGTATCCAAGCTAAATACTCATTACCGCTAACCGTGAACCACAACTTTGATTATCTTCGAAATGAGATTTATAAATTTGTTGGGTATAATGCTAGTATTTTAAACTATTCTGGACCATTCTGGTATTTTTTAAATTACTCTGGACCATTCTGGTATTTTCTAAATTATTCTATACCATTCTGGTATTCTCTAAATTATTCTGGACTATTCTGATATTTTCTAAACTATTCTGGACCATTCTATAAATTCTAAATTATTCTGGACCATTCTACAAATTGTAAACAATTTAAAATTAAATAATTAAATATTATAAATTAAATAATTAAATAATTAAATATTATAAATTAAAAAAAAAAAAACCTGGGCTGGGGCTGCTGCTGGGAGAGAGGAGACCGAAGAGAGGGGGGTATATATAGGCCGGGAGTTCGGAAAAAAAATTTCCGAAATTGGAATTGAGTTCGGAAATTTTTTTTCCGGATTCGGATTTCTATTACTGGAAAAAAAAATTTGGATTTAGATGCTCAATTCGAAAAAAAATTTCCGGAATGGGTATTTTTCGAATTTCATCCTAGCATTGGGTATTTTTTGTAATTTTATTTTATTTTTGAATATAAATAAAAAAATCGGACATATATATATATATATACGGAGGGATTCAATTACACTTTTTTTTGATACATTATGACACTGTTTTTTTTATAGGTCAATTTTGGCGATTTCAAAATCCATAACAGTTGATCCGAACCGTTCAACATGATCACCATATTAAAATGTGCTAGGAGATCAACATTTTTTTGAATTTTTTTACTATTTATTAAGATAGTTACAAAATCGTTGTTTTTCAATGGTCTGAAAACAACGATTTTGTAACCATCTTAATAAATAGTAAAAAAATTCAAAAAAATATAAAATTTGATCTCCAAGCACATTTTAATATATCAATCATGTTGAATGGTTTGAATCGACTATTTAGACTTTGAAAATGATAGGTGTCAAAGTGTGTCACCAAAAAAATATAATTTGATCCCTTGTCTATATATATATATATATATATATATATATATATATATATATATATATATATAGTGCTGGGCTTAGCTAAGCCATGGTGTAAAACGACTTGGTGCTCCACACCTCATTATTTCCATTTTGAAAATCCAAACTACCGATCCGAACAGCTCAAGTTGTTCTCCATATTGAAATGTGCTTGGAGACCAAATTTTACATTTTTTGGAACTTTTTTACTATTTATTAAGCCACTTTGAAAATCGCTGATCCATTGGTCCAGAATTTTTTACTGTTTTGCTACTGTTCATCCGGATCAGCGATTTTCAAAGTGGCTTAATAAATAGTAAAAAAATTTCAAAAAATGTAAAATTTGGTATCCAAGCACATTTCAATATGGAGAACAACTTGAGCGGTTCGGATCGGTAGTTTGGATTTTCAAAATGAAAATATGGCGTGGAGTACCAAGTCGTTTTACACCATGGCTTAGCTAAGTCCATCTCTCTCTCTATATATATTTTAATGTGTTTACTTGACTCACCGAGACTCCCTCCGTCCTTGTCAGTTGTAATTCTTCTATTCCTCTCCGAGCTCTTAACAACTAACAAGCCACCTTGCTCCTCCCTAATTCATCACAATATAGAGCCGAAGTAGGTCGGATGGGTATCAGACCTATTTTAAGTTCTATGGACTCCGAAACTGTCCAATCCGCTTTACAATATCTGCTTTAATATTTGTACATGCCAGCTTCAATTTTCATGAATAAGGAACGGATCTTAAAACGGATCAGATGGTCTTAGAGCCCATCAAATTTAAAATAGGTCTAGTTAATATCCATCAAATCTAATAAGGCACAAGTTTTTATTTTGTGACAATAAATAAACAGCCTTTATCTCATTCTCATATAGTAAGCACTATGAGATCGATAAATCACACACATTTGAGGTTAGGGTATCATCAGATAAGAATGCATGAAGAGGATATTCATAAAACAGCTTTTATTTCCTGGTCATTTTGAGTGAAAAGTGATGCCCGGCAGGTTTAACTAATGCCCCAGCCACATTTCAGTGCTTAATGAATGATGTGAAAAAGCCATACTAAGAAACTGTTCCGGTTAAATACCCTTTTAATCCCATTCCCAATGGCCTGTATCAGAAAGGAGATAGGAGTAGGTCCGATGGGCATCGGACCTACATTTAGGTTCAATTAGCTCTAGAACCGTACGATTAGCATCAAGATCTATGTGCACGGAAATTAATACAGACTTGCACGTATTTTGATACATAGCACACGAATCTTGATGCATATCGAATGGTCATCACACCCATCAAACCAAGGTAGGTCTGATGGGCATCGGACCTACTTTGATTCCATCAGAAAGACCTGGATCAAAAGTAAAAGTTTGCAATATTATTATTATTATTATTATTATTAATAATAATAATAAAGATGAGAGTTCAATTGTCTATCATTTGTCATAAGATTGTTAAAAATAAAAAAACTTAAAACTCAAATAAATAAATAAAACTGTTGGATGTATTATTAAGTTGGTATGAATTTAGCTGAACGAGATAACTTGCGAGTTCAATTCTTAAAAATTCATTGACCGCCTTTCAATGACGATTTTAAATAAATAATTACAATATTATATTATTTCACCTTTACAAATATAAAACAAAATAATCTGAGATTCTGAAATGAATGAGTATACTACTTTAAACCAGTGCTGTAAATAGTGTTGTAAATAACGGTATACGCTCGTCGGACGGATAAGATATCGCTAAACGATTAATCGGAAATAATCAAGAATAATCAGTCATAATTGAAAATAATTGACTAATTAGTCAAGAAATTCCGTGACGGTTTGGTCACCGCCAACAATTAATCGGCCGATTAATCAATTTAAACGAGGTTTTTTACAACATTGCTTTAAATTATATTAACTGTGTATAATAAATTTTATATATTCATTGGTATTTTAAATAAAATACAAATTCCTCACTGAATAAATTTCATGGATGTATTAATGAACGGGTGTATTAATGAATCTCTTCACGGTTATAAATTTCATGTATAATTAAATAAATAATTAAATATGAGATGGGCTGAGTGCTTTATAAAGTATAGGTTATTTGATGTTTTACGTCATTCTGTGATGATTTTCAAGGATTCAAATAGTCATTCTGAATAGTTCAACATGATTATATTCAAATGTGTTTGGAGACTAATTTTATATATTTTTTAATTTTTTATTATTTATTTAGAATTTTTTAAAGTTGTTATTTTTTAATGATCCATAATTTTTTGAAATACAGTGATTTTAAAAAATTCTAAAAAAATAGTAAAAAAAGTTTCAGAAAATGTAAATTTTAGTCTTCAAGCACATTTTAATGTGGAAATCATATTGAGCAGTTCGGATCAACTATTTGAAGCAAACGTTTAAATAGTGTTTATCGCGTTATAGCAGAACGGTTGAAAAAACGGTGCTATATCTATATAGCGCCGCTATAGCGCGAAATAGCGCGCTATAGCGGCAATAGCGTCATAGCTTTTATGGTCCAAAAACGCTATAACGGCACTATAGCGCACTATTTAGAACCTGGATTTGAAGTTTTAAAAACAGAAATAATGACGTTAAGCACAAGAGGACCTATGCTTTATAAAGCACCTAATCCCATACGTTACATATTATCAAATATGATTAATGAATTACTTTATAAGATAACAATAACATATGAGATATTATTAAAGGAAACATTTAATGTATTAACAATTAAAATGACGGGCTTCTTTTACTTTTGCGGAGACAAAAATTGAGAGATGTATTTTTTTTTTTAGAGGGATGGTTCGGTGGACATGAGGATCTATTTGTAAAATGAGTCATATTTTCATTTTCAAAGTTCAAACAGTCGATCCGACCGTTCAACATTTTCTCCATATTAAAATGTACTTGGAGGTCAAATTTTACATTTTTTTGAATTTTTTTACTATTTATTAAGTATTTTACAAATTCAATGGTCTGAATTTGACTAGTTTTTGTAAAATACTTAATAAATAGTAAAAAAATTCAAAAAAATGTAAAATTTGACCTCCAAGTACATTTTAATATGGAGATAATGTTGAACGGTCGGATCGACTGTTTGAACTTTGAAAATGAAAATATAACTCATTTTACAAATAGGTCCTTATGTCCACCGAAGCAAATGCCTTTTTTTTAATCCATGTATGCAAAATTGACCTGCAAAAATTTAGCAATATTTATTAGTTTCAAATTAGGTACTTCTTATTGTCATTCTATTAATTTTTTTAATTACAATGTAGAAGATCAGTAGACACGTATTTATCCATGAAATACTGTACTCAAATTCAATATTGTACCTGGCTATTAATATTAGAACAAATTGAATTATTGCATAAAAAGAATTTGTGCAATAAGATTAGGTGAATTAGCCAAACTTATTTCTAAGTGCTAAAATACCTATTCTATAATCTATATAGTGGAATAAGGAACAAAAATTCACATTAATTCACATTTATAACAGTCCGAAATTTTTTTCGAAGTAATAAATTTTGTGTAAATGTCTTCCTACTTTAAGTGATGAGATATATTTCACTGAGATTACTCAAAAGATCATAGTAGAAATAATTCTTCTTCATTTGATTCAACAAAAATTATTATGATAACGAGTAGAACTACAATGTTCTCAAGTTCATTAAGCCCTTTGTAAATTTAACTCTAAAATTTATCGGATTAGCTTCAAGCAATGAATCTGAACCATTAGAATTCATCTACCTTACAAGTGATGAGTCTACATGCGAAAATTTTAAAATTTCAAATTAATTTAGTATAAAGTCAAGCGGTCAAAATTAAAAAGTTTATTAATTAATTTTAATACATTCATTTTTTGAACATTTTTTTACCACTTGACTCCGTACAAAATCAATTCGAAAATTTAAAATTTTTACATATAAACGCATCACTCGTAAGATATATAGGTTTCAACGTTTTAAATTGGTTGTTCGAGGCCAATTTAAAATATTTTTGAGTTGAGTTCACAAATATGCTTTAGAAACATCCTAGTTCTATTCATTAGATTCGGAACTTTTGATTTAAGGAGTTTTGACTGATTTTTAGAAGTTAATTAACTGTTTTCTAATTATCTAAGTATTTTATTTGTGAATTGAATTGTAATAAAAACTTCAGTTTTATGAAGATTGTTTATTATTTTATAACGCTAATATATTACCTTTTAAAATAAAAGAACTATATTGTAATCATAATCATACATCGAGGAAAAGTCAAAATAATTGCATTCCGTATTTATGGTTCTTATAAATATACATGACCGGTCATTTGCATTTGCATTGCTAATATCTGAATTGTTTCTTCTATTAACAACATAATTTAATGTAAAATAAAATTGAAAGAAGTATTTACTGAGAGCAAAAATGATACAAGAGAGAAAAAAAAAATCTCTGAATAATAAAATTCTTGCGTCGAAATTAGGACCGGTATTGGGATCCGTATCCTCTGCATTAACTCAAAGAAAATCTTTTGAGTTAATGAATTTCAACCGTCTGAATTTAAACGGAGCGAATCTGCCTCGTGCTTATAATATAAAGGCCTTTTAATATTAGTATAAATTTAGTTTGCACGAATTTTAAAACAGATCGGATGGTCGAGATGCTCAGAAGATTCTGTTTTGAGATAACGCAGAGGATACGAATACCCCCGGAATGAGAGTAGGTCCGATGCCCATCGGACCTACCTTGGTTCGATGGGTGTGATGACCATCCGATCTGCATCAAGATTCGTGTGTTATGCATCAAAATTCGTGTAAGACTGTATCAATTTCCGTGCACATAGATCTTGATACTAATCGTACGGTGATAGAGCTAATTGAACCTAACTCTAAGTCCGATGCCCCTATCTCGAATACCCCAATTCGCAGGTCTTGAATTGAATGAACCCCCGACTTGATCAATTCTCCAGTATCACTTGACAGTGGGACCCATGATGTGACATGATTGCCTCATTCCCTCCCACATTGAACCGTAGGAGGTCCAATGGATATCAGACTAAATTTGATTTGATGTCCCTTTACAACCGTCCGATTCAAATCAAGAGTCGAGCGCACAGATATATTTTGTGTATATCAATTGAGAATGAATCTGATGCTGATCGGACGGCTTATACCCGACAATGGACCAAATTTGGTCCATTGCCCATCGGACCACCTCCAAGTACCTCTCTCGCTTTTCTTTCTGCAGCTGGGTCTGGTCTGGCTGTTAGCCTCTTACCCGCCCCCGCTTTCCCTCTTTCCATCCGATCGCCTCTCCTCTCTCCCTCCCACCCACTCCCAATCACGCCTCGTCGCGTGTCGCGCCATGTCTGAGCTGGCCTCTGCCAAGTCGGACACCGCGTCCGATGCCTGGTCGGCGATGGTCTCGTGGTTGGGCCTCATCATGCGTACGGTGCTCCAGGTCGTGAGCGGGACCTACTGCTCCTGGGCCCCCACCCACTTCCTCCCTACTTCTTTCTTCTCCGTCGCCTTCAAGCCTCTCCCCTCTGACCCCGAGATCTCCATCATCACCTCTACTTCTCCTCCCCTCCCCGCCTCATCGCCGGAGACTCTCGATAGACTCACGGTCAGTTCTCATTTTACTTAATCGATCCTTGACCCCACTTAATTGTACTAGCAGTACCAGATCTCTTACTTACCCTCGAGTTGAAATTGTTCAAAAATTGAAAAAAAAAAAAAAATGTGTAATTGGCTATATATGATCTCTATACCTTTTTCTTTTAAATATTTCAAATGACCGATGTTATTGGTCGAGTTCTTATCAATTCGATTTGCTCAGTATTTTATTCAATTTAAAAATATGCTCTGGCCAGATATGAGTTCTCAATCCAACACTATGTTGATACTATTTTGGGTACGGTGCCACGGGAGGACTAACTAATTCACCTTTTAATTACAGGATATTGCTAAGAATAGTATAGAAGTTAATTTCATGACACAGTATTGTATTGTATTCTTCGAAAAAATGAAAAGATTCGCAAACTGTCTGTCTGGTGAAGCTCCCTTTTGGATCTTTTCTCTAGTGTTTATTAGTTCTAAAGATAATTAATTTTATGTTAATTTATCCTTGTTATCCAAGTATCGAGAAGTTCAACTCAAAGCATTCTTCAACCCATATGGTTTATTTCAAATATTACCCTGTTATTTCTATCCAATTTTAATTCATGCTCTTATGGGCTGAACCACTGAAGGATATAATTTATGGAAACCCTAAAATTTCCCTAACTTGTAGGTGGTACTTGACTTGGATGAGACGTTGGTATGTGCTTACGAGACAAGCAGCCTCACAGACTTTGTGCGTTCCCAAGCTATTGAAGGCGGTCTCAAATCTTTTGAAATTGAGTTTTTTTCATCAAGCAAGGTGACTAAATTTTTTATTTTATAGCTGGATAGCAGCAAACCATGTAATAGACCAACCATATTTCTGGTACCAGTGGTACCAATAATGGATTGTATTGGCTTTTCGTGCAATCCTCTTATCATTTTGCAGTTCTATACTAAACAAAAGGATTCATGGATAATAAAAAAGGAAAAGAAGTGGCCAATTTGAGATCTGACTGGTGCTCATACAGGAAAAAAAATATGGGTCTGATTAAAATCTACTAGGCATTTGTTATGTACTGACAATGCTCTACATGATTGTGGATTAATCTGGTATGGTAGTTCTGTATGCAGTACTAAATGTATTGGTTGTCTTATCTGGTAGGGCACAATTTTTTTTAATGTTGAGTTTTTTTATGTTATGAGCTGTTATAATCTATTTGTCTTTAAAAGTATCTTTCCATACACGAATTTACGGCTTTACCTGCTTGTACCAGCATCACCATGAATCTCTGAAATCCTGGAAGGCAAAGTATTACTAAAAGACCACCATCAAGGAAACAATCTGAATTGAACTTTTCTTTGATTTAATTGAAGGAAGTTGAAGGGAAGCCCAAATTAAACCATGTCACCGTTTTTGAACGGCCTGGTTTGGAAGAGTTCTTGCAGGAAGTAAGCAAATTTGCAGATCTTGTGCTCTTCACAGCTGGTCTCGAAGGTTTAGATTCTATCTGGAATTTGCACAATGTTGTTTCTGTTTTTCTTGGTTTTGTGCCTTGTTGTAATTATGACATGTTTTTTTCAGGCTATGCTCGACCACTCATTGATAGAATTGATGTCAAGAATAGGTTCAAGCTTCGTCTGTATCGGCCTGCAACTGTGAGCACGTAAGTTATATCAGTAATCTTTTCTAGATTCATGCATGATTTATTTCATCAGGTATCTTTGCTACCCCCTCTGGCCGTGTGTTATCTATAAAATATCCATGTTAATTTAGATATGCGGATGTTCATGTTATGTATTTGACTGATCTGAAAGGTTGCCTTTTTATAAAATGTATGGGAAAAATCTAATAACAAAGTACTTTAAATTCAAATGGAATATGACAAAAAAAAATTGAAAGAGTTTTTTTTTTTTTTGTAAAAGCATAGAGAGACAAACAGGAGTACAATGGTTGATGTGACTGGGGGGTTAGTTTACAAGAAATTATATCTTCATGTTGAAAGCCTCACATTAATAACATACAATTGTTCTTTGGTTATTTATCACTTGAAACAGGGAGTACAGAGAGCATGTGAAAGATATGACTCGTATATCGAAGGATCTCAACCGAATTGTAATTGTAGATAATAACCCTTTCAGTTTCCTCTTGCAACCTTTGAATGGGATACCATGTGTACCATTTTCACCTTCACAACCTTCTGATGATCAGGTACCTGTAACTATTTTTATAAAATTATAAATACAAATTACAGTTGTTGTCATGTGTCTTTATTTACTAATTTGAACCTTTTATTTAGCATAGCATTAAGAACAGGAAAATGGATTGAGCTTGCTTTTTCCCTCTAAAATAAGGACTGGTAAAAAAATAGAAAAGGAAAATAAACAAAAGAAACAAATAAGATAATTTATTGTCTTTTGACATTTCACTTTTTTGATGGCCATATTCAAATGAGGAGCATTTTTTAGGATTGCAGTCATATCTCCACTACATCAGAATTTTAGCTGGTCTGTAGCAACCCTAACGAGTAGGTTGTGGTACACTAGGGTCTCTCTCCCCCTTGCAAATAAAGTACCAATTAAACTTCGATTGACCCCAAATTATTTATACTAATTAATTTTTCTTTTCTTTTTTTTGCAATAATTTCCTAATTGTGTAATTCTATGTAAAATGTTTGTTCTTAACATGTCAACGACAAAGGAAAAATAATAAAAAGGCACTCCAATTTATTATGTTAATCTCATGATTTGCTTCATTATTAAAATTTCAGCTCTTGAGTGTGCTGCTTCCCCTTCTCAAGGAGCTCTCTGTGCACAGAGATGTCAGACCATTGTTAAATTGTATATTTCAAATGCCAGATTGGTTTCAAAAGCATGGGATTCCTCAGTCTTCTTCCTCCTCCTAAATCTTCCCAAAGAAAGAAAAATGAAAAAGAAAAAGAACGAATGACATGCAATTATTTTAGCCAAAGGCGTTTTGTAAATGGTATCATTCAATTTTTTATTTTTTATTCTTTGGAATGCCTTAAAGCCATTGTTTGGCAAGTTAATGAGGATGGGAGTCCCATACTAATTGTGTATTGTGTTTTGGGCACATAGGTTTTTATTTAAGAAAAAGTTCATTTTTTTTAATTTATTTT
Organism: Carex kokanica; assembly: GCA_025461125.1. Classification (NCBI taxonomy): domain Eukaryota; kingdom Viridiplantae; phylum Streptophyta; class Magnoliopsida; order Poales; family Cyperaceae; genus Carex; species Carex kokanica. The sequence goes on along the minus strand of JAJGRX010001044.1, from coordinate 818,888 downwards.
GTATATTTGGAAGAATTTGACTTGATAGCTTGAAGTTTTATATTTGCATTTATTATGTGCACTGATAGTTGTTGGCACCTACTGATTAAATATACTAGGCTTGAAGGACTGCATTTTTTCATTTCATGTTGTTATCGAAGAAAGTCATTGCAAAATTTGTTGGCACCTACTGTTATTCCAAATTTGAACTGTTGATTTTTGAAATTTTTTCCGATCCCAACCGTTGATTTTTGTTCACATTAACAGACCAAAATGCCCTTCATTAATCTTCCTGCAATGTGATTATTTTTAGCGAGATATAATAGTTTATTCACTAAAGATGATTGAGTTTATGAGAACTCCAAGACATGTTAAATTATCAAAAAAATTAATTGTTGGATTAAACATAATGTATTTTTTTGTATTAAAGGACTTACAATCGTCTTACACTCTAGTATCTTTTAGATGGTATTCTTAAAAATTGAACATGCTTCTCTCTACGGAGAGATGAAAACCCGTGCCACTACACTAAGGGCCTGTTCGGCTGCTCTCCAAATTTTACTGTTCATGTGGGAAAAAAAAATTCACTCAGACTAAATTTTTTTTTTTCCACGTGAACAGTAAAAATCAGTTCAAAAAAAAAAAATTCCGTGCCCATTCCCCAGCCCACTATGCTGCCGAACAGGGCCTAAATGTATTAGGGAATAGTTACCCATTTGAAACATTCTAAATTACCTTTTTTCCCATCAAAATACTCAAATTTCTTATTTCCCAAATCCCAATCAATTCTAAGTATCCAGTTTTTCTCCATCAAATAAAATTGCTTATTTTCTCACTAAAAACAAACAACATTTCTCATTTTCTCTTTATTTAATGTAATTTTAACTTTTATTTGAACTTATTATTATTTTTTTGAGAAAGTTTATTATTTAGTTCTATGAAAAAGAGGTGCAATCAAATTTTTGGACAAACAATGAAGACATCCATTATGCTGGCACTTGAAATAAGAGAAATAAGAGAAGAGGCAGCATCGTGAATTTTCACATAATATCTGTCTGTAACATTTCATTTTAGTTATTTTTCTTTTTCACGTGAAAATTTACTAACATTTTTATTTATCCCTGTAAAAGACACCGATGATGTTTATATAATAAAATTGAGGAATTGACCCTTGCTTTTACCTAAAAAACATCAATGTTATTATATAATAAGTTCAAATAAAAAAAATTAAAATTAGATTAATGAAAGAAAAAAATGACATATGATTTGTTTTTATTGGAAAAATAAGCAATTTTTAAGTTTAAAATGAAAAAAAATAAGGAATTTGAATGTTTTGATAAAAAAAAAATTCGACAATTTAGAATGTTTTAACGGGTGTACCAATAATTCTCCATTCATTTGATGGCAAATTTGTCAACTGGATTTCATATTCTCATAAAAACGCACTCCAGGACCTCACCAACAACATTCAATTTGTCAATTATGAACAAATAGTCAGATCAAAATTAATTCAGAGCTTATTTCAAATATATGGATCCGCTTTGAAATTCGTGTCAGATCAAAACCGATGACTCAGATCTCATTCTACACGGTCAAGTCGAGTATTACCCTGGATCTGACTTCTATCATTTAATCGTACCAACTGCGAGAGAGATTACGAGCATGGTTGCAAACAGATTGGATTGGATAGTATTCGTCCATATACGAATTCATATTTAAAAATTAAATACACATAAAATTTTAAATGTTAATTAGATGTATCCGAATAGTTAATATATAACATATAGTTAAATATATATTATGAAAACAAATCGTTATTTATTATTATAATTTAAATAAATATTATGAACTTTAATATTTTTTAATAAATAATAGTATTAAATATCTGCCGTATTCGTTTAATATCCAATTCATATCTTTTTCATATCTAATTCGTACCGGTGATAGAAAAATAAAAGATATAGTTTTACCACCATCCGATCCGTTTTCACCCCAATTATATTTTACGAGAGAGACTTCCTTTTCTGATTTTTTATTAATACCCTCGAAAAAAAGAAAAATATCATATATAATCTCGATTTTTTTTTTTTAAATGACCTAACCACCCCTTGGGGGGCGGTTCACTCTTCCCACCAAACCGCCCCCCTGTGGGGCGGTCAGCCAGTGCATACTGAATGAAATTTAACAATAAATTCGAGAGACAATATGAATGAAATTTAACAATAACTTCAAATTTTGTTTTTAATATTTGTTAGATTACTTCTTTTGATGTATAATTAGCATATTTACTAAAATATGTAAATTTTTTTAAAAACCATAATTAAAAAAAAATTAGCAAACCAACATGATTAGTTTGGTTTTTACAAAAATCATGCTGAATTAAAAAATACGGTAAATTATGCTAAATTACGCATGAATAGGGCCTATTTTGTGTCATCTTTCATAAATCATAAAAAATAGTAAAAAAATTCCACAAATAATAAAAATTGGTATTCTACAAGTTCATTATATAACTAATTTACTGAGCTACGTAGATTGAACAATAGAAATGAAAATCTTAATCGAAAACTTCAACTGAAGTTTTGAGACTCTTCCCTTTATTTTTTAGCAATTCTGAATTTCGAAATCCAGCATTGCCAATTCAAATGCATGCGTATTTTCACAAGCTTTCCGAAAAGTGGTCATTTGCTGAAATCGGACACTCGAGCGCCGTTTTATGGCCGTTTGAAGTTTCGTCGTCGTTTTTCGCCTTCTCAATGAAGATATCATCCTTATTCATACGTAATTTAGCGTAATTTACCGTATTTTAGCATAATTCTACATAATTATTGTAATTTCAAGTAATTTAGTGTAATTCAGCATAAATTAACATAATTTCAAGTTATTTAGCGTATTTTAGTATAACTATGTTAATTATAATCAAAAAAGTAATCTAACAAATATTAAAAAAAAAATCAATTTTTTAGTATATTTCAACATTTTACCTATCTGTCTCTTAAAAAAAATTAACATAATTTCAAGTAATTTAGTGTAAATCAACATAAATTAACATAATTTGAAGTAATTTAGTGTATTTAGTATAAATATGCTATCAAAAAAGTAATTTGACAAAGGGAAAAAAAATTCAATTATTTAGTGTTATATTTCATCAATTTAGCTATTTGTCTCTAAAAAAAATAATAATAATAATCAGGACCGAAATTTCAATTCGGTCCCCACTGAAAATACCCTGGACCAAATTGGGATCTCGGTCCCAAGTGTTTACACCAAAGCCTTTTTTGCGGAAAAAATGTGAAAAAGTGTCTCTAATTTTTTTTTTAATTATGATTTTAAAAAAAATTTACATATTTAGTATAAATATGCTAATTATACATTAATCTAACAAATATTAAAAACAAAATTTGAATTTTTATTGTTAAATTTCATTTATATTGTCTCTCAAATCTTAAAAAAAAAAAAAACTAGACCGCCCCCCTGTGGGGCGGTTCAGTATGCACTAGTTGAACACCCCAGAGGGAGGCGGTTTGGTGGGAAGAGTGAACGCCCCCCCCAAGAGGCGGTTAGGTCATTTTTAAAAAGAGGGATGCTTCGGTGGACATAAGGACCTATTTGTAAAATGAACATATTTTCATTTTCAAAGTTCAAACAGTCGATCCGACCGTTCAACATTATCTCCATATTAAAATGTACATGGAGGTCAAATTTTACATTTTTTTGAATTTTTTTACTATTTATTAAGATGGTTACAAAATCGTTGTTTTCAGACCATTGAAAAACAGCGATTTTGTAACCATCTTAATAAATATTAAAAAAATTCAAAAATATGTAAAATTTGACCTCCAAGCATAGTAACAATACTCGCGAATAATTCGCGTTTAATTCGCGAATAAAACGTTTTTGGGGTGTTTCCGAACCGAATGGCGTATTATTCGTTGACCGAACCTTTGACCGAATAAAACGCGAATAAAACGCGAATAAAACGCGTATTTAACGAATTTTACGAATAATTCGCGTTTTTTTCACTTTTTTTTCGAAGAAAAATTTGAAATTCGCGAGCACAGTAACTCCCTTCTCCAGGCACAGTACACTGAGTACAGTACGCGTTTTGCATTTTCCCAAGGCAGCCATCACCCATGTGATTTCCATTATACATAGTTTTTACTATTTGATCTTCTATGGCCAAAAATAAGTAGTATATCATATAGTAAATAATCGGTAATTAATTAAATATGCACTGAGATCTCGTACTGTAATTCCGAATTATTCCCGAATTATACCCGAATTATACCCGAATCACGAATTTTTGACCCTGCCGAACCGAACCCGAATTTTTCATTTGTTACTATGCCTCCAAGTACATTTTAATATGGAGATAATGTTGAACGTTCGGATCGATTGTTTGAACTTTGAAAATGAAAATATGTTCATTTTACAAATAGGTCCTTATGTCCACCGAAGCAAATGCCTTTTAAAAATAAAAAAAATCGAGGTTATATGTGATATTTTTCTTTTTTTCGAGGGTATTAATAAAAAAATCGGCTTCCTTTTAATCGGTTTGACCGCTGCCCGCTGCCCTCTGCCCTCTAGGGTTGGCGAGTGCGACTCTTCAAAGAGTTCCAAGTCTTTGGTCATTTTACCTCCTCCTCGCTTAACCCGACCTGGCCCAAGCTTCTCTTGTTCCTTTTTCCCAAATTCCTCTGCCATTCCTGCGCAATCTCACCTCAAATATATCTTTTATTTCAATTTTCTAATGGCCGAAGATGATTCCTCTGATTTCACCTTCTGCCAGGCATATTTTTCTTCTCTTTCATTTACCTCAAATTTTATGATATTAATATCAGTATTATGGAAATTTGAAGATAGGTTTCAAGAAAGAGAGATGATTTGTTCATACGGCTTAATTAGCGTTTAAATTTTAATTACCTTCCTAGCTTTGGTTTCCTAATAAGTGTCGGTTCACTTGGCTGAAATAGATCTTGAATTGAACATTAACATGCACTGTTCCAAAATTTTGAGGTTAAATTTTCCATTTGAATTCAGTTGTGGATCAATTTTGTCTAATTTATGATCAACAATGTTGGGATACTGTTTGACTGCTAGCAGTACCTACATTTTCTTTTCTTTTTTCCTTTTTCTTTTTTGACCGGCTAAAGCTGCTGTGCTGGGTTAGTTGATTCTTTAAATAATTGTTCTCATGTTTTTTATTATCTCACTGGAATTGTGAATTACTTTTTTTTAATACATGGGTAATTCCAATTTTGAAAAATCTCTTAGGTTTCGCTGCCCGATCAGTACCCGGTAGAGTCTCCTAAAGCACTACCATCCCTTCAAAATATAAAGCTAGACGAACCCTCTAATGATACACCGAAAGGACTGGAGGGTTCCAGTTTGAATAACACCCTGAGTAGACAAACGGATAACTCTAAACCAGTGGTGAACTTGAAAAAGGAAGAATTAGCAAAACCTAGTAGTAGTGGCGGCAACACTGGAGAGTCTGGTGATGCAGTTACTGAGAAGAAACCTGTTCAAAAGAAAATTGCTAGAGCTAAGGTTCCATTTGAGAAAGGTTACAGTCAAATGGACTGGCTAAAGCTTACCCGTACCGACCCCGATCTGGCAGGTATTGTTGAGATGTATAAATTAAGTTTTTGGGTGTTAATTCATAAATTTTCTTTCGAGTCATATTAGGTTCTGAATTTTGGTTGAAGAAGTAAATGGTGAGCGCAGTCATGAATGGAGGTGACCTAATAGGTTGCACAACCGATGCTTTCGACCCGTAGCAAGAGCACTTTCTCAGTGCATAAATGAAATTGGATAAGGAAGTACCAAGTACCACCGACAGAAAATTTGTTACATTATGTTATGAAACAGAAATTTTGTAAAATTTAAAGAACAACTAAAGTCATATGCCATTTACACGGAGCTTATGATTATTAAAGACCTATTTTTTATAGATACTACAAACACAGAATTCTTTGACCAAAATGTTTTTTTACTACAGTAAGACATATATTTTAAACCAAAACTATTTTTTTTTATCTATCTCAATACAAAGTACCTCTTGTCTTCTATTTAGCAAAATAAAGTTAAATTTTTTTGATAAAAGGATATGAAAAATCAACTCTTCTGCCAAAAACCTTTCGCTAAATATAAATGTATAACAGGGCTCAAGGGGAAGTCAAATCGAAGGCTATTAACTTTGGAGGAAGTAAAGCAGCACAAAAGCACGGAAGGACATATTTGGACTGTTTTAAAAGGCCGAGTGTATAATATCTCTCCTTATCTCAAATTCCATCCTGGAGGTAAAGGAATAAAGAAAAGTTTATCAAATTCAATCTTGGTGGGACCATCCTGCTATTTGCAATCTGGTACCTGTGTTGGACGGGTTACCGGATTGCTTTTGAGTACTGGATTTTATGACCTGTCTGGTGTGTTGGTTGAGCAAGTGGTGACCTGACCGGGACCTGTTCACGCCAAATTCAATTTTTTGTTGAAATAAAAGGTCAAAGCTATGCATTTTAAAAGGAAAGAAATCTATATAGAACTACATGTCAAGAACCAGCCTGATAATGTGCTATGTTGACCCGACATGTTAGCAGCTGAGTGTGAGTCAACATTTTGATTTTTTCGGCTCTTGTTCAAAAATTGACTGGACCTTATACATTGCCTCCTTAACTGGTAGCAAGATATTTCAGGTTTCAGTTGCTACCAGATCATGCATGCTGGTTCTAGTTGCATATTAGTATATTCGTTTGGTTGCTTCTCCATGCTTATTGCTGTTTGGTTATTACTACCTAATGTGCGTGCCGTAATAGGTTCATACCAGTCAGATCCAGTGCATTTCTACTGTTCAGTGTTATTGAGCGGAATTCTAATTCAAATGTAAAACATGTTTTTGGTTAACCTGATACATGAGTAGAAAATTTAAAACATGTTTTTGAGTTTTATATTCTTTTTCATTTCATTTTTTAACAAGTTGTTCAATCTTCTCAGGGGTAGATATGCTTATGAAGGCTGCTGGGAAAGATTGCACCTCTTTGTTCAGTATCCTTTTTTACAATACTGCCTTCACTAATTATGGTGCCAGTTTCTATCAGTATAAGGCATGATCCATATTAGACTAATTCCAGTTATGTCCTGTTCTTCCCTCTACTGTTTTATCTGTTCAAGTTTGATTGGCCCATGGTGTTTGGAATTTAATATCATGGCCACTTCATAATGGCAATTTGTTTTATTACTCATCCTTCTTATTATAGCTATAGTTGATACTTTTGTCAACTAGTATACCTTAATCAATCTGAAGATAAGTATCATGCGTGGGTAAATGCCGAGTTTATGTTGGAGAAATGCCTTGTCGGATTTCTGGATGTCAGCGAATGAAGATATCAAAGCAAATTTCATCTGATGCAGCAAATTTCTTGAATTGAAATGGAAATTTTATCAAAGCAAATTTCTGGATGTTGGAGAAATTGAAATAAATTTGTTGAATTTTGATTAGTAATTAGAATTATAAGTTAGAGTATCAGAAATTACAAGTAAAAGTATTAAAAAGTATAAGTTAATACATTATTTTTTATCGAGTATCTAATTGGTTAATAAATTTAAATATATATTTTTGCCCACTGACGAAAATCGTGAATCCGCCTCTCCTTCTCAAGAATTGTAATAATAATATCCCGGCTAATATTAATATGCAAGGTGTTACACAGCTAAGATGTCTTTTCTCATTCATCGATACTTCTACTCAGGTGTCCGAATTTTTTTTTAATAGGAATTAAAAAATAAACTAATCAGATGAGTATCCGAAAATTTCAGAAAATAAGCAAGACGCCAAGTCCTCATAATCTATGATGTTCGGTATGAAAATGCACCGAAACTCGTATGAAATTAAAAAGGCCATAGGTCTGTTTCATTGATTGAAACTGTTTTAAATTACAAATAAGATCAAGGACCTCTAGATAGGTCAGTTCACCAATAGTCAGGGGCAGACTCACACATAGCTAGAGGGGAGTAGTTGCCTTCCACTGGATTTTAAAATTTATTAGAAAAATACAAGTCCGGTACTCTTTGGAAATTACTTTGTTTCTCTCTAGAAGTGAAAAGCCTGCCATACCAGTTCAAAAGCACTGTTAATGAGAAATTTTGTTATTTTTATAGAAATTTACGGGTTAAGACCAAATTTGTTGTTTTTTAATATGTAAAATAATATTATTTTGTTGTTTTTTATTATAAGAGTATACTATTTTATCATTTTTTATTATGTTAATTGTTTTTTATCTAGTACCTGATTAGTTAATGGGTTTAAATCCGATAAGCTATTTCAATTCAATTCCTGCCCCTTTCTGATAAAAATCATGTGTCCGTCCCTACCAATAGTGTTCATCACCCTTACTGACTTTTTGCTACTTTAAGATGTTTTACATATCAGTTAGTACTGTAGGCGACTCTAAAAAAAATATTTTACTTTCTTAGACCTAAACTATGATGTTCGAATTTTTTATTTATATTTTTCTTTTACGTCCGACTTCATAAACTATGACTTCTGGACATTAGTTTACTATCTCTTATTTGTTCAAATTTTAACTATGACTTCCGGATATAGAGAAAGAAGAGGTTGCATGGTTGACTAGGAACAAGTCCTAAAACTGTTAGTTACTGTAAGGTCAAGAGTTCAATTCCCTCTCACGAAGAGACTTCCGGACATAACACAGGTTTAATATATTCCGATTTGCTTAAAATATTGTCATCAACTACAACACTTAATTGTCATAAATCAATGAGTAGCCATTCTACAAAAATTGCCACTGTTTAGCATTCCAAAATGTTAATAATTAAATTATTTACCGACAATAACAGATGCTAGTCTGCACTCTTCAATAATATTTGGAAATAAGGAGATAGGTATGTCTCCAAAACGATATTTGGAGCCTACACGATATTTGATCTCATAATCGAACTGAGGAACCAACTCAGCACCTTCCTACTTTTCCGATCCGAGTCATTCAAATTTGTTAAGATTTGTGCATGAAAAAGTTATTTTATTATTAAAATACGTAAATATAAAATTTTGAATGGTTCGGATCGGAAAAGCAGAAAGCAGCTTTTCTCAGAGAAAAGCAGCAGAGTCAGATCCTCGAACTGATCCTGCGACTGTAACGGGGCTCCATTATCTGATTTATTTGGGACAGACCCCGTAAAGAGAAAATAACACACCACCAGCAAAGCACAAGGGCGACTAAAAATGAAATTCAGTTGGCAAATAACGGAGTTCTTGCGATGAAACAAACACCCAACCAATTCGCAGGTCAACTCAACATGATAGCAGAAGCAACACCATCGAAACTGGACAACAAAATTAAAACCAGAATAGCAAGAGCTAAATACATAAAATATGTTAAAAACAATAATTCTTGTAACAGTGACCAACAGAAAACAGAATGAAAAGAAATGTCTAAAGATCCAACAACTACAAGATGGTTCTTTCACTAATCTGATAGTTTTCCGAGAGAAACTTTGAAATAACACCAGAAAAACAACGAACCACCACCATCAGTTATATAAAGGTACAGTAATCTGTGTTGCCATCAAACCCTAAAAAAAAAAGGATGCAAATTCATCTTGGCATCAAGATCAGTTGAAAACTTCCAATATTTTATTCAATTAAATCAGGTTCAACGAAAATAGACCGAAACAAGGGGGATGTCGATGTCGTTGTCATCGTCATCCTCACAGGCAACAACGACATCCAGATGGCGCCGGTACTGTGGCACCTCGACCTTGGCCACATCCCTGGCCACATCGACCACCTTCTTATCCATTCTCTCCTTGTGCCTCGAGAACATGCTGTTGTAAAGCAGAGAGGTGCCACATGAAATGCTATAAGCATTCAAGCCCTTCTCCTTGAGCCACTGCAGGAGTTCTCTCAGAGTGATGTCCCCATTGATTGTCCATCGGTCCCACACGGTCCATGCCATGTCCTGATGCTTGATGGTCTTTGGTGGAACGGGTTCAGCCATGGAGAAGAGGGGGAGGGCTAGATTGGCAAAGGTGTTACGGTAATCTTCGACCTTGTGGGACCCGGCAAGGACCTTATAGAGCTCGAGGCAGACGAGGCCGGTAGCCATGGCTGTGGAGGTGGCAATGGCCGGTATGATGCGGCCGGCAATGAACTTAGCTTTCAGCTTGTCCACCTCAGGTATGCTGTAGTTGCGAGCCCGCATGTTGGCCAGACCCGCTATCAGGTCCATGTGGTAGTTTGTGTCGTCATCCTGTTGGATTCATAGGTTTGATCGATTAGAAAACATGAACAGGAGGGTGATATCTTTTTTAGATGGGATCTATTAAGAACAAATTAACTTTGACAATCTTGACAACTTCAGATCAAGCCAAACAGAAAGTAAGTGACAAAAAATCAGTATACATGTTAGCAAATTTGAGTGTCATTTGACATTCCATTATAGTATATATATAGCAAACTTCTAACAATTTGATCAAATGTAATCAAACTTCATCTTTATTCATGTGTTTACTATGCATAAAGTATAGATCACATTCCAAGTACCGGATTTCAAAATTATAAAAAAAAAAATGATTGTTGACAAGATTGTCAAGTTTATCTAGTCATAGATTCAAACCCATTTTCAAAGGAACAAAAATAAAGCAGTAGCATTTTGTTCCACAAAAAACTACATACAGATAACTAAGACTACATAGGCATTGAGGTAGACAATAAACACCAAAAAGAAAGGCTTTCAGCACGCTACTGACCACCAGAAAAATTCAAGTAAATAACTATAATTGTGATGTAGTTCATACCAGAGCCAAAACAAGCAAGTCCCCTAATAATATCGCTTTATATTATAAACCTTGTATAGAAGTAAGCTTCTTCAGCTTGATATAATCTTTTTGCTTGATTGTAACTTATTGGTTACTTCGCATTTTTTTATGAAATACATGACTTTTAGTGTCAATAGTGAAAAAGAGTACAAATATCTCAAGAATGATAACCACCGCTAGTTGAACACATACTCAGCTAAAAAATTTATTGTGTGATGATAGTGAGTTCATCAGATACCTGACTGAGTACAATACTCACAGCCAGGCCAAAAGTAATATGGTGCCTATTTGGATATGGGGGGGTCCGTTTTGAGATTTGTGCCAGATTAAAACTGACGACTCAGATCTCATTCTACTTGGGTATTGCACTGGATCTGAATTCAATGATAGTACATATAGTAAAAGTAACTAATAGTAAAAATAACTACCTGTGGATTCCCAAACTGAATTCCTAATATGAAATGCACATGCCAGATTACCTTCTCAAACTGTATTGGGTTCATTTTGAACCCAGGCGATAGCACCTTGGCACAATCCTCGAGCTTCACAATCAATTCGTTAATGACAGCTGCATCATCAATGGATGCCGTCGACAAATTTGTTGCCTTCTCATCAGTTTCAATTTTCACTCCCTGCTTCGGCTGAAATTCCGGCACAATCACCTTATCAATGGCTACCGCTAACTTCTTGGGATCCTTAGCCCAATCAGGGGTCGGAATGCCAAAAGTCTCGGCCCGAAGTATGGCCCCGGCCATGATGAAGTGGAGGTGGCTCAGGTCACTGGTGCTGAATTCAAGGGGCCGGGGGAACCTCTTAGGGGCCGACCAGAAATGAGTACCAGAGCTATTCATCGAGTTTTCTGGGAAGGTGTAGGTTAGCTGCTTCACCCGATTGGCAAAGTAGTCCTCAAACCTGCCGAAGAAGGTTTTGGTCTGAGAAGCATGTAGAACACAAAAGGAGACAATCCAAAACTGGTCTAGTACACATTTTCCAAACCATACTTTCCTATACCGATAGACATTTTGAAACTATATTTGAATAGTATAATATCATTGAAACGCCATTTTGATTTGTAATACAATCTATTTTTCATGTGCAGCGCACTTGGTCAAATTCTAGCAATCTTTTCTCTGTGTTTTTTTTCTTATCATTTTTAGCTACGAGTCCGCTTAGAAAATTTTCTGTTTTGTGATTTACTGGTACATACACTTGATTCCATAGGGGCAGAGAGAGAGAGAGAGACATTACTTGAGGCGTATCCAGGTGATGCAATCTTGAAATGTTTCACATCTCTCCCTGTCAAGGCACTCCAAGACACGCTCAAGTTGGTCTCTGGCCTGTGCATCACCAGCACTTCGCATCCCCGAGGCGTATCCATCAGGGTTCGACAAAAAGTTATTGACCTCATTCGGTGTCTTCTCGAGCAGCCCCTCAAATTCCGACCGAGCCCAAGTCAAGCAGTGGTCAATGTTATGGGGGAAAGAGTGCACTGTGCACATGGGTGCTTGCTTCTCAGGTGGGTCCCGTGAAGCACCATAATTTTCTGTCAAGTGTGGTATGACCATCTGTGTGTTACACTTTGCACCGAGCGTGCCAGATTCCAAAAGTGGCTTTTGGAAATACAGGCACCTTGAATCGATGTACATTCGTGCAGTGACATTATCCAAAGCATTGATTACAGCATCAAGACTTTCCCAAAAGGCATCATTAAACACATTTTCAGTATCTGGGCTGGCACGGTTTTGAAGGGCCTCTGCGTGCAAATTAGGGTTTATTACAGAAGCAGCACCAGCTGCAACAGTCGATTTGGCTTGACCAATGTTCCAATCACGAAAGAGAAATTGACGGCTCAAATTGCTCTTCTCAATGACATCATCGTCAGTTATGGTTAGTTTTCCTTTTTGGGTGCAGGATACGCCCATCAATGCAAGGTTCTTCAGGAACTCACAGCCAAGCGCACCAGAACCCACCATGAATATTTTGGATTCTTGGAGTTTCTTCTGGAGCTTGGATCCAAATACGGAGATTTGTGCATCATACCGACTGTTGAGTGGTTTGAGGTCATCAGCGTCCAAGGGTTCTGTAGGAAGACTTTCCACTGAATCAAAGTGGAAGAACTGCAAGATATCAAGGAATACCAGCATTAGAAAATAAAAAAGAGTAATGGTTTGTGCCTAGATCAAACCTTGAGTAGCATGCTTCCTCTTTCTTTGGCACCAGATAAGGGCAGTTGTGGTACCCAATGAAGGAACCTATAAATAGGTTCCAAAACAAGGGAGGGATGGAGAAGCCAATGAAAAGGAATTCACGCACAAGATGGGGTGGACAGTGAACTCATGAATCCAGGCTCACAAGCCTAAAATCTTTCAAAATTGGTACAAGACAATATCAGTCTTTGATGGTGTATGTCACTTTGCTTAGTCCGAAAATTGTGTTTAGAGCACAGAGATATCATATACACAAAACCTCACATAACCCACAGGACACCAAAAACATAAAAGGAAAATGGAAAGATACAAAGAGCAATTAAATTAAAATAGATACATAATTGCTCATTATCAACTAGAAGAGTTACTCTACCAAACAGCCCATGTATAGAGCTTGCTACCTGGAAAAGAGGGTGAAATTTTCCCGAACAAGCCTTGACAACCTCTTGACCAACAATGCCACCAAACATGGCAGCCATTGGGTTCAAAACTGCTCTCGCCCCATTAGCAAAATGGCGCATCAACTTCTTATCAATTTCCTCCACCTTACTACCATCTCCCATGGTCTGATTAATCCCTGCCGCAAGATCAATCAGCTTTTGAAGATCATCCTCAGATCCTGGCACTGGAAACCGCCCCATTTCACTCCTAAACTTGTCCAGAGCCAAGAAGGCAATGTGCAAGAGAGGTGGCCGGTCGACCTTCGAAAAATCGCTCAACAAAAACTCCCCTGGCTCCTTCATGGCCTCACTTAATGGTCTGAATTTCAAAACCTTAGGGAGCTTCACTTGTGTGACTATACCGCCTCTATCATACTCCCCAAAGTTCGAAGTATCCTCTTCGAGCATGAACGAATAAGGCCGTGCGCTTTTGACCTTTCTGGGTTTACCATCGTTTAGTTCAATCATGCCCTTGATTTCAGAGAAAGTAACGAGATCTCCATCCTGGAACTCAAGGCGCTCATCGTCCACACAGGAGACAAGCGCGGGATTGTCATTACTGATCGAAGCAACTATGCCAGTGTGCGGCTCCTCGCCATCCACATCTAGGACAGTAAACTCGGGGCCAAAGTCACAAAATATGTTCCCAAAAAGACCCCTGACCTCACTTTTGATGAAAGCGATGGGAGGGTTGTGGGTGTGGCAGTAGTCATCAAATTCAATAGCTTTCTCCAAGGGGATGTCAGTGAAGACCACAGCCTATAAAACCAAAAAAAAATCAGATTGCCGGAGCGTTTTCCAAAAAGAGAAAAGAGAAAAAATTAATAACAAGAATGGCAAATCAATGACCATTAGGTTAAATTCTTCAAAGCCACAAAATTAACAGAGCACAATGATCTTGCGCACACATCTCCATTTCATTATTAAGCACGTTGGGTGTCCGATCTGCCAACGGCTACGATTGAAAGATTAATTTTTGAATTTAATCTCAGCTCTCCAATCACATAATCTATCTTATTTTGATTAAATGCATCTATTTTATGTGTAGAAGTTTAAATTTAGCTACAAACATACTCGCCACACATACCGCCACACGATGTGTTACAATTAAAATTAAACATACTCTAAAATTTAGCGATATAATTCTCCGTTTCCTTATTTATTTGTTTCCATATTTCTCCCTCTCCAATTGAAATTTTCTATACGACGGATCACAATGCAAATCAATTTTTTGTTCACTTCCTTATTTATCTACTTCCTTATTTCTATACATATTACTGTGATAAATCTAGAATATATTTCTAACAAAAAGAAATATAACAAACAGCATTCTTTCAGCAACCAAAAAATAGCCAGTCAAGAAAGATCAAATATTATAATATACACTCGAGTAAAAAAGTTCTTTACAAAAAAAAACCTGGAAATTGGAGAGTTGCTCCTTCTCAAGAGGACCTGTTAGTGTAGAAATCAGAACAGCATTGTTCAGCTCTTGGAGCTTCTGGACACAAGCAAGGGCACGATTTTTACCGATATCACTCTCCGAGAAAAAGAAATTACTAGATAGGTCCCACAATTCTATATTTTCTTCATCATGGAGCGTCACTGACCTCACCCCCGCAAGAACAAGGTTTTTTGCTGTAAAGGAGGGGAAATAGATACTTGGCTAAGTTAGTCAATAACAAAGTACTGAGTACACTCTCACAAAAACAAAAGGTTCCAATTCCCATGTGACATGGACATATCAGACCCCATGGAGTATGTAATACCCTAGGCCCAGAGGGTGTATACCTCTCCCACGAATTCAAAATTATTTTGAATGCATAGTCCCCAATATATACACTAAAACACATCAGCTTCAAAAGCTTTGACAATCATAATGTGCCACCATGCCCCCCTCACACTATCACAATTCATACCATTTGTCCCACTTGGTCTCTCTGTTTAAACACAGGGTTCTACACACCTTTTCAAAATACCTCGACTTACAGTATAGTACTGTTATAACAGCAGGGGCGAAACTAGAAAATGTAATTGGGCGAGGCTTAAATTTATCGGGACTTGAACCCAAGTCTTCACAATAACAAATTGGAAATCTAACCAGTAGGCTACAAGCACACATGTGATAATTTATGAGGGGGGCTGAACCATATAAAAATTTCTGTAGGGAGTTCTGCCCTCTACCCCACTGTCAGTGTATGAAAAATAAAAATACAATTAAATTTCAATATACATGATTAAAAAATTTGAAATCATGGGGGTGGCTAAGCACCGCTAGGCTATATGCAGATCCTACCCTGTGTAGCAGTACAAACTAAAACAAAATGGTAAATACTTAAATGAAAAAAAAAGTTTCCAGCACTCACCAATTTCAGCACCAAGTCCCTGGAGACCTGAAATAAGCACGTTGGAAGCAAACAATCGGCGCATGGTCTCACGTCCATAAACAGCCAGCTGGCGGCTGTGCAGATCCTCATCAATCTCGACCGAGCTAGCACCTGTACCATTCACACCGTCAATATCCATGCTGTTCTTTGATGGTGGATTCATGGAGGAGGAGGGAGAGAGAGATGCTTTGCCCTTCTTGCTTGGGTAGGAATTGGAGCTTTCACCTCTTTGTTCTACCTCAGATTCCGTGTCTCGTTTCCTAGGAAGCATATAGTGCTTCACTCTGCCACCATAAGGTAAAAAAAGGGTTAGTTTTTTTTTTTTCTTACATTTCCTCCTAGAAACCATCCATACATACACTGACGGTACAAGTAGCGTATTTGAGGACTAATAATGAATTCTATCTGAAGAAAGGTAAGCAAAGATGGATTACACTACAGGATGTTATGATGCATTTACGATAGTTATATTATTCACAAAATCAGATCAATACTACAACAAAGAATTAGTAGTGCATGCTCGACCTTTAGGCCAGAGACAAATCAAGCCACGCAAGTCCACTAACAATACAAAAACACAGATATTTTTAGTAGAATGTAGAATATAGGTGAATTTCTAGAAATTACAATCCCATATTCACAGTTGCGAGAATAAAGGCTTCATCAGAATCTTCAATTCTTTATAAACAAAATTATATCCAGACAAACAAGTCTGGAACCAGCGATAATACTTCTCTCTGCCCCCCATAATGTTCCCTAATTTATATTAAACGAAAAAAGAAGGGTGGAAAATAGTAAAATTAACTACAGCTAGATGCAATTTCAGCTCGTACATAACTCGCGTGCAAATCACGCACATGAACTTGTGAAGCACGCAATTAAAAATTCCCGAATATTATGTCCTAAAGAGAACTCATACGCGAATAAATAACGGAACTAGCGTAAATCGAAAGCACTAACATCTCATCCTAAGTGGTACCTACAAACCGAACAAGCAAGGGATCCAAACCGGAGAGAGAGAGAGGAGTTTAGAGTGCATACCGAGGAGATCTTGCGTTGGAAGTTGGAACTGAGTTGATCTTTCCTTCTTAGAGGATTCCAGCCTCCTTTCTCTTTCCTAGGGTTTTCGGGAGAGAGATTACAGGAGAAGAGAGAGAGAGAGGGGGTGCTTTCTAGTGAGAATTGAGATAGATCGGAATACGGATCGTTTCTTTAAGCTACGTGCTTCTGATACTTGAAGTCATATCACCTAAGGTAACATAATAGTTATTTTTATTTTGGACCGTCAGATCAGAATCCACACGAATATTGAAGGATCCACGTGCATTCTATCTCGCCCGGATTCTGATCGGACGGGGTTGATATAAACAGAAATTTTCTGTTACCTCAGAGGATAAAGACTCGTGATATTTTACCCTTTGAGGCTTTGACGGAGCGGTGCTCTTTTCAACGCGAGATTATTACTATCGTATACGGAATGTAAGGAAAACGCTCCTACCGATATCGAACAATCGAGATAAACCTAGAGCTTTCTGCTCTGATTTTTAATCTTACTTACATGATAATATTTTTTTTTCAATTTTCGAATGCATTGAGAAATTTTATAATTAATAATATTTTTTAAATAAATAACTTTATAATACTTACATTGGTAAAACTATAAATTTCCATTCGTTACTGGTTTTATATTGGCCTTTCAGTTTTAACTTTTAATATCTAATTTAACGTGACAATTTCTAATTAATTTTTAAAATAAAGATGTTCGGGTTAATTTTTATTATTTTTATAACAGTTATATTTAATTTGATTTAATTTAATTTTATTAATGTAGATGCTCTAATTATGCGTAACCAGTCTTTGAAGATTTGTATGGATTTTACATAGGTAATTTACTTTTCTTTTTATTAGAAGCTTGAAATTTACGAGTAATTGAGCTTAAAAAGATTGACTACAGATTTTTTTGTTCTGCAAAACATCTATGTTGGGGATGTTAGGCCCAATTTTTTGGATGTTCATCCTTTATTAAAGAATGCTTATTTTAACAAATATCGTATTTTTACATGAGGAGGGATCAAATTACACCTTTTTTTGTGACACACTTTGACACCTACCATTTACAAAGTCTAAATAGTCAAACCGTTCAACATGATGGATATATTAAAATGTGCTTGGAGATGAAATTTTACATTTTTTTGAATTTTTTTACTATTTATTAAGATGGTTACAAAATCGTTGTTTTCAGACCATTGAAAAACATTGATTTTGATCTCCAAGCACATTTTAATATGGTGATCATGTTGAACGGTTTAGATCAACTGTTTGGATTTTGAAATTGCAAAATTGACCTATAAAAAGACAGTATCATGATGTGTCACCAAAAAAATGTGTAATTGGATCCCTCCTCTTTTTACATACTATGTTCTTATTTAAGAGAGGATATATGTTTGTATTGCTACGTAGGAACTTTTATGCAATTAATCGTGTCGTATAAATTTTTAGAGTTTTAAAATTTATTATTTATATTGGAAAATCATTTCTTTTTAAAATAGATAATCTTAGTATATGTTAGAAGCCAAGTCCGAAAAATAATCTTAGTATATGTTAACTATCTTTAGGAGCAAACCTTAAGGAGGATCCAAATTATTTCTATGACAGATCACATGCTCAAAGATATTTTAATAGCTGTATAATCAAAATTAAAGTTGGAATGTAATGTGTGAGCACGATTTCAAAAATTTATTGGATTGTCTTTAAATGATGAATTCAAACAGTTAAAAGTCATTTATTTCAAGAATGATGCATGTACATGAAACTTTTTTAAAGTTTCGAATTTATTTAGTACAAGATTAAGCGGTAAAAAAAAAATATATAAGTTATTTTATGAATTGTTTTATATATTCATGTTTCATCTTTTTGTTTTTACCACTTGATCTTGTGCTAAATAAATTTGGAATTTTCAAATTTTTGCATATACATGCATTACTCATGAAGTAGATGAATTTCAACGGTTGAAATTCATCATTTGAAGACAATCTGATAGATTTTTGGAGTGCTGACCAACCTCTCTTGGTGAGCACATCACACTCTAACTTTGTTCGTGTAATCAGTATATGTCAAAATTAATGAACAAGTCCATTTCAAATTCTCTGATTTTTTACACGATCATGTCGATACTACAGAGTGAAGTCCATTACAAAATAACGATCAAGGTTGTGTCACTGACTATATTAATGTTATTGCTACTTTTAAATGATTTTGTATATTAAGACGGTGCTTGGTTTCTCGCATTAGTTGCATGAATCATACAGAACATGAAGTTTTGTAGTGAAGTAATGAACTGATGTACACGACGAATGTTTTTTTTTTAATTTTTTTTGGATTTTTCATTAAATAAAGCCAGTTGTTTAAGAAAAAAAAAATATTATTGTGAGTTAAAACTTGTTATTGTTGGACTAACTGTTTATTATCATTTATTAAAAATGTGAAAGAAATTAATTGATAATTGTTGTATTATAATTTATAGAGTGTCTCTTCATAAATAAATTAAACAATGATATATAAATTAGAAAGATGAGGCTGTAATTGTTGGAACTTTATTTGAAAACTCAAAATTCCAACTCAATATATTATATTTGATTAAAATATCCAATTGTAATATTTCCAAACTTGAGTGTTAAAATGTAAATCTCATATCTAATAAATTTGAATTCCGTTTGTTTTCTTTGAATGGTTAAAAAAGTCATTAAGCCAAAAGGCGTTACTTGAGGATCACCTTTAATTGATCTCATTAATCTCATTTTAATGTTTTAATTAGCGCACCTCCTCATACTCTCTCTGCTCAATTTTAGTATATATGTACGCGTCTCCATTTCTCTCTGATTGAATCTGAGAAAAGAAAAAGGAAAATATATATTTCCTTTTTACTCTTCCACATAATCTTTTCATTTAGTCAAATTATCAAATTCTGATCTATGTTGGATATTGCGGAGTTATCGTCAGTTGCTTTCATAGCGTGCCTAAGGTGCAACAACTCCGGATTATCTTGGTTGCGGTTCCATCTTGCACGATGAGACGGAATACGCTTAAGGACAGTGCTTCGCACAATCCGGGTAACTCTATTTCAATTTGATTTATTAAACTAATTTATAACTATCCGAATATTATAGATAGAACATAACTCTTTAAAGATTGCATAGCAATGCTAGAGTCAAGGGCGAACTTATATACAATCATATAATTTAAAGTAAAGTGTTATGGGTACAGGAAAATTGAACTCTATTTCCAGTATGAAAATTTTATGTGAGTGATCATTATTCACGTTTGACCACTATAGGTTGAAAGTATGACTTTGCCTCTAGCTCTAGTTACTTAAGATTCGCCTTGAATACACCTCTGTATCGATACTTGAAAACATGAATTTGGATCTCCTAAAGTAACTCAATCTTTTAAGTTTGAATCCAAACTGTTCGATATGCTCTGACATGAATATTAAATTGAACCCACGCATTCCACTTCGGACCAAATTAACATAAATACTGATCGAACGGTCCGAATCAACACTCAAAACTTGAGTTAACATTAGAGGATCCGGACCCTTCCTAATTAAGGTTGTGAATGTATTACTAGTGACTTGTCATGCAACAAAGGATCTAAATAATATGATTAGAGTCATGCGTGAAGTAAGATGCTGATGAACGCTTAATAATACTGTACTTATTTGTTTGATCCAAGTCCCGCCAATTGGAACAAACTTCACTGACAATTGTCCTTTCGAAAGACCAAATGATTATAACCGTCACCGTCACCGTCACCGTCACCGTTCTTAACTTTATTGTTAAGCGTTCAAATGAAATAGAATTAAAGAACTCTGTTATAAATAAGCTTTCAAATAAAATATAATTAAAAAACCCTGTTCTAAGTAAATACGAAATCCACACGTGCCCACGCGTAACATATATTTATATAAAAATTAAATATTTTAAAATAACAAATACTTTCTATCTAAAAATTTCATATTCGGTAAATGTTGTAGAATAAGTATCTGTTTTTTAACAAAGAACTGCAGCAATTGATAATACCTAAGACGCATTTGATGATCAGACCAGTGAAAATTTAAGATTTAGGGAGCGTTTGGTTTGTGCTTTTAGAAGGTGATTCCCTACTATCCTGATGCCATGCTATTGTATTATCATGTTTGGCAAAAAGGATAAGGGCATGGGCACAGTAATAACGTGTTCCCTAGCAATTACAATTTCCTTATCTGTGGCTATTGTGCTAGTAAAAAAAAGATGGATTTTACTGATTAGCGCTCCATGGATATCATCTCGTAGTGTCGTTTCTTAAAAATTCTTTTATTTTTTTCGCGCAGGCCTCCTCTCCTCCTCTCTCCTGTGCTTCTCGGTTTACCCTCTCTCTTCTCCAATTGTCTCTCTCTCCTGCCTCTTATCTTCTATTGTGATAAATGGAAGATTTCAACATATCAGCACCTTCCTTGTTCCCCTCTTCTACAACTATTGGTTTTGACCTGTTTTAGAGACTATATTCTACCCTGGAGAAGATGCTCCACACCAGCGGCGGCGCGACGTCCCAAGAGACCTCGTATGCCTCTAGCTTTCTTGGTATTACACTGAATTCTTGATCCGTTCAATTTTTTCTTTTCTCTTATTGATTGATTAGTATGCTCAATTTTCTGATTTTATGGCAAGAGTAGAATTTGAGGACCAATTCGTTCTCGAATTGTATAATATGCTTGTATGCTAGTATGATTTTCACTCGTAAAGTTGTACTTTTGAGATTTGGAGTGGGATTTGGTTTCGGACTAAAGTTGCTTTTGAGATTTTATAATCCCTCGTCCTGTTTGGTACCAGTACCATCAGCAGGGAGTGTTACCATAGTGCAATGCCAATATTAGAGAATTGTCTTAGGCCCAGAACAATCTAGCATGGTTTTAAGTTTTCTCAAAACTTTAAGATATATATGTGGTATTTTATTTTATGAAGGCAATTTGGTACTCTTGTTGATTTAGCAATTTTATTTTCATGATTTAGCAAGTTGGTACTCGCGTCGGTCTCTCTCATTTATCTCTATTTCGCAATCAGTTTCGGCGGAAAACAACTCGTTGCGCGCGTGCGGGAAACTGAACTGGAAGCACAAAAGGAGGTACCTGTGTGAGAAAGATAAAAAATCATGGTTAAAGAAGCAGGTTTAATTTTCAAACATTGTATCCCAACCTATGTTGTAACTGAGGTACAACTGGTACCGATGATAATAACTTCAAATTGATGAATGTGAAGAAGTGCGACATCCTTGAAGAATTTTACCTAGTACTCAAAAATGTTTCTTTAGGACTTAGTTCTGGATATTTAGGATTTGTGACTCATATAGGATAGGATATAGGGTTTGTTAAAGTGTTAGCACGTGGTTAGTATATGATAGAGTTGTAATTAATTATTTAAGTAATAAAATGGGCTTCATAGTGCTCAATCATATTTTGAATTATAATTTTAGTTAATAAATCATGCTGGTGCAGCATTCTGTTCATTTACAGTAAACTGATTATTAATTTCTTGTCGATTTTGGTTTGCATTGTGATCAGATCGTGATATTTGTTATTTCTTCTTAATTTGCTTTTTTTTTTAAGGTGCTGTGATTAGAAAGGGGAGGATATACTGGTAAGGACAAATAAGTACTGACAAGGACCAGATACCATTAGGATTGCTGGTTTTGATTTACTGGTACAATTGTGTTTTTTTTGTTTTACTGGTACCAGAGTGTTTTGGTTTACTGGTACGAAAGTGGTTCTGGATCAGTTCAAAGGCATTGGCCTTGAGGCATTTGACACCATGTTTGATTTAAAGAGGAGTGTAAGAATGATTTTTTGTATTGATTTTGTTGTATCTTACATTTACACTTTCAATTTTTTTTGTCTTCGAAATGATATTTGTTTTTGCACTTTCATATTAGAGGCTTTCTTTTAATGATATATGTTTTTACACTTTTTTATGTTATAAAGTTTAATCGAATGATACAAGTAGATATTTGATTTATTAAAAAGTAGCAACAAAAAGGATTGATATTTACTGCTTTAAATAATAAAATAATTAAGAAGACAAATTTGAGGAAGACAACTACTCCAATCTGGATATATTTATTTGTTATAATATTAAATATGTTTCGCGGGTTCGGTTTATATTTATGCGAACTAAATATTTTTTTTGGACAACATTTAGTTAATAATTTAAAAGTAGCGAAGATATGTCTCGACAGCCATTGCAATAGCCATGTACGAACCAAACATGATAATAGCACATTCTCTAGATTGCTGAAGTAATAATTATGTACGAATTAAACATAGTAATGACACATTTTCTGAAATGGTAATTCTTGGCATTAAATTCTTTGGGATTCTCTATTCCCATGTATGACCTATAGCGCGAACCAAACGCCCCTTAAGATCAAATTTTGGAGGGTGAAAGTATTGGCCAGGAATCCCAAGCTCAAAAGAGAAGCAATTTACATTTCTACTGAGTTAATAAAATACCTAAGTTCAACGGATTTAATTTTGAACAGGTTTAAAATATTGTTTACTTTGGTTAAGTCCCCAGGCAAAGTAAAAGAAAAAAAATGATTTAAATTTACAATAAAAAAATTAATTTAGTTTTGGTAGGGGTGCGTCAGACCCGTGCAATAGTGGTGCATGGGCGATGCGTAAGAGCCCAGTAGCAAGCTACTGTGGTGGGCCCTATTCCACAAAAAATAAATTTAATATCGTTGTGAGCACATGGCTCACATATCAGATATCAAACTGATAAGAACAGATACTACACTTGATCTTGAGTTCGCATCATTTGCATTAACTTAAAAGAGCATCTTTTGAGTTAATACATCTTGACCGTCTGATTTTAAACAGAGCCAATTCGGCACCGCTTATAAAAGCAGGAAACTCTTTAATATTAGTGCAGATCTGATCAGCATGGATTTTAAAGCTGATCGAACTGTACAGATGCATTAACTCAAAATATTTTTTTTGAGTTAATGAGAGGATACGAATTCCTTGATCTTAGTCAAAAGGATGAGAAATGTTCGAGGTTCATTGGAGTCTTATGGCAGTTGGCATGTAAGAATTCAACGTGGGACTGAACGAGCGCTTTCTTTGCTTCGTCCGCTCTCTCTCTCTCTTTGTTGAGCAGTAAACCGGTCACACGTTTTCCTCTCTGTCCAGAGGCCCATTATGGGCAATGCATGTAGGCCGGTCTCTTCAACGGGCCCCACTTTGGTCCAGAAATTTTTTTTTGTGTTTGTAACAAGACGGAATTAAAAGAGAAATTTAGTTATATCCCCATCAAAACTTGTCTTTTTAGATATTTCCCCATCACAATTCTAAATTTAGTTATATCCCCATCAAAACTCCATTGTTTTATTTATATCCCCTTTTCTTCATTTAACCATTTAAAATTTAAAATTAATATTATTAAAAAACTTAAAAGACAGTTTTGCCCCTAATTAATCACTGTGCTAATCCCTTCCTTTTTCTCTTCACGCTAATCCTTTCGTTTTGCCCCTAATATTGATCTCCGTTAGTAAACAATCTTTTTGTTTTACTTGAATTTTAATCTCCGTTAGTGAATATTGATCTCTGATTAGAAGTATTTTGATTGGTCATTAGTGAATATTTATATCTGTTAATGATTTTAGTAGTTGAATAGGTTTAGTTTACATGTATGATCAGGATTTCATGCTCAAAACTAGTGATATCATTTTATAAGAAGTTATAAAATTTATATAAAGGTTTGATTTTGTTTCTTACATAAAATAGAAATTTATAGGGTCTTATATGTAATTTTCACATATCATTGTTTTCAGTCCTTGTCCAGCTCATTCATCTCCAAGATGTTAAGTTAAAAGAGCAATTTATTCCAAGTATTTAATGTGTATACCAGTATATGCTGATTTGGATCAGACTTCCTTCCGATTATAGATACCCTATTAAACATTTAATCTTAGAAGTATTATAATAGGGTGGTTATTATAGTTTTTTTTTTCAAGCTTTTTTCAGTTTTTTCTGCAATTACTATTCATGTAATGTCTTCACTGTGACGTTTTTTTATCAAAACAATCAACAAGTATGAAGAAGTGAAAAGGACAAAAAACTGAATTATCTTAAATGGTGGTTACTGAGGGCAGCTAGTGAAGAGTTTCAAGTTTACTGTGTCGTACTAGTAAATCTGCTGGGTCATACCAGTAAATTTTGAGTCATTCACACAAACTGGTAAATGGAGAGAGATCTATCAGAGGCATGGAAGGAATGCTACCATTAAATCCACTGTCTTTTTGATATTCAAATGGCAAAGAGCGGGCTCTAAGGGAAGCATTAGCACAGTACTTGATGAAGGGCAGAGAGGCGGGAAAAAAGAAACGAAAGGATTAGCGTGAAGAGAAAAAGGAAGAGATAAGCACAGTGATTATTTAGGGGCAAAATCGTCTTTTAAGTTTTTTAATAATATTAATCTTAAATTTTAAATGGTTAAATGAAGAAATGGGGATATAAATAAAACAATGGAGTTTTGATGGGGATATAACTAAATTTAGAATTGTGATGGGGAAATATCTAAAAAGACAAGTTTTGATGGGGATATAACTAAATTTCTCTTAAATAAATTAGCCTAAAATCGCAAAGCTAGCCCTGCCGGTGTCAGAGCAAAAAAATCTTTTGTAATGAAAAGGATTAAATTTTGTAAAGACCTACATTTTGATCAAAATTCATTGTCTTTAGCAAATCAGACTTGGTTATGGAACAAGGTTGATACAATTAAAGAATCTTTGATCGCCAATTTAGAGTCGATAAAATTCAGATCCTTACCTTTTCAATTTGCTCGATAATTAATAAATTGATCGTTAAATTTAAACCAAATTTACATGCAAACTATCTAGAGTCTTAAACTTAATGAACCTATGTACGATTATTTTTATTTTTTATTTGATCACAATTATCGTTTATCAAGATCGCCAATAAATTTTCATGGATATAACCTATTTTCTTTCTGTGAGGAAAATGGATATAACTATTTTATAAATAGAGATGTTAATCTCCGTTTATAGATTGGCCAAGGGCTGCATGCAAATTCAGTACATTCCACTTCCCGTCAAGTTTAAATTCATGGATTATATTCAGACCGTTCATCATTGAAGAAAACCAAGTCAGATAATTTAAATAATTCGAGTGGCTTTCGATTTAAAAATTCAACAACTGCAACATACAACTAGCACGAATACATCAATTCAACTCGATATCTACCATTGATTTTTTTTTCGAGAGATTTAATCACAAGAAACAAGCTCACATAAACAAACTCACATTACAGGAGACCCTTTCAACAAGGATTTTTTGTTGTTGTTGATGATTTTGAACATAGCTATGAATATACTAAAAGAGCCCAAGCCTCCCGAAAGTGAAGAGAACATACTCACGAGATGTAACCCTTACTTTTCAGACTTTCAATTGAGTCCTCGATGATTTTCTCCATGGGTTTGAAATCTAGACCTAAAGCAATCAGCTTCTTTGCTGGATCTTTAGCTCTCACAAGCCCTGGCTGGGTATCCTTGAGAAACCTACAAGCAAATTGCAATGCAACTTTATATGTAGAAGACATAATATTTTGTTGACTAGAATTAAAAAAGCAATGGCCAAAAGAACTCGCTTTCTATACATATTTTCACTCAAAAAAATTCAAGAAAGCAATGAAGCGACAAAGCCAAAAATGGACCAAATCAATCCAGGGCTACCAACTCTAAATTAGCCCAGTATTTCATAACACTATGGGGATCCATACCAGAACCAGGCAAGTCAAACCCGAGTCCGTATCCTCTGAGATATCTCAAATTTTGAGTTAATCTAAAGCCGGGCCAAGAATTTTTCGGTGCCTATTCGAAATGCACGGGGTCAGTACTATTGTTCTTTGAGATTCGTGCAGAACATATTTGAACAGTCGAGATTTTCCACAGATCCACTCAAAGTTTGAGATCTCAGAGGATGCGAATTCGTCAAACCCTAACATTAAAATTGTTCATAAAAAATGCACTTACTGGTGAACTTTGTATTGTGGATAAAGTTCCGCGACTTTGGATGCGAAGTCACACCAATGTATGATAGATTGTACACACAAGTGCCTTCCAGAAGCCTGTGGATTCTCGTATAATAAAATATGAGCAAGTGCCACGTCTTCCACATGGACTGGGCCCATGTAGTAATCTGGATACTCATCTGAGCAACCTACAGCATATACAATGAGGTAAAATACCACATATCAATAGCTATAGCGGGTCTCTGGTAGGGGGATTAGCAAAGCAAGAACTATCGTACAAGTTTGAGGAGGAAAAAGGTATATTGGTATGAAATGTAAGGACATCATTAGTTCTGACTTCTAAGCCAAGAGGTGTTATCTCTGTTATCCCCCTAGCGAGTAAAGCTCTGAAGAAACAATTAGGTTAGTCCTCATTTTTCTCCTTAAACAGAACATATATCGTGATTTTAGTTGCATAAAAAAGAGTACCTAAAACTCACCTTCCAGAAGCCGAACCAGCATTAGCATACTAGCATTGATGGTAGGAGGAATAATTGGGCCTGTAACCGTCCCTGGGTTGACCACCACAACATCTAACCCGTTCTCCTTAGAGAACTCCCATGCTGCCTTCTCAGCCAATGTCTTAGATGCTGGATACCAAACCTAAGGAAGCCAGAAAACCCCCAGTTTAATTAGGTCTTCTACCCGTAGTTCCATACCATAACAGTACGTGCCTTAAAGATCTCAGTACAAATTAAAGAAAAATAATACAACGCAATAGAACCTCTTGGAGTGCTTTATTTTCTGTATTAAATTTTAATCACAGCTGTGTAAGATTTGTTGTATCGTTGACTTGGATACTTAATAATATTACTATTCTTATACAAAACCAAAGTCAAAGTTATAAACAAGCAACCTCATTCTTCTTGCAATATTCAACATCAGTCCAACAATTCTCGTCCTTGACGGTATCTGCTGGCCAATCAGGGCTCGGCACTATAGCCGAGATAGATGACGTCAGCACTACCCGCCTCACTCCACTCTCCTTCGCAGCTTGTAGTACATTAAGTGTGCCCTTCACTGCAGGGTCAAGCAGCTGACTCTGCATGCATACAAGAAAAGGTACCGTGCGGCATGTGATATAACTCGTTAATGCTTGTAAGCAACCATTAGGTGAAGAATGACAAAATGAGTTGGCTTGATCTGGTATGTACTAGGTTGCATGGTGCAAGTGCCTCATGCCGGTTTGAAACTTTTTCTGTGTTTTTTGGAGGCTCTTGTTTGTGTTTAATTGCTAGGGTAAAATGAAGCTGAGCAGCAAGATAAATAACAAAATTTGGACAAACTGAGACCAAGCAAAAAAATAGCTAATTTACTGAGACCGAGTTAGGTGAATTGAGATTGCTTGCACCACACTGAGGGTTAATTAAATTAACATTGAGTTGCAGAGAAAATTCAGTTTTGCTGCACTGAAAGGGTGCCAGCTGGCAAGGTACTAATCTTCCCTAATTGCGTGTTCCCCTCACCTAAATTAACCCCAATTAAACCTCAGATATGCCAACGAATGTCAACTACTTTCAAACTTAAGCTCGAACTCTGCAATCAAGTCTCAAGCAAATCAGATTCAATATAACTTCAATTCCACTGAATTTACTCTATGCTGAAAAAAGCAAAACACAAAATAAAAAATAAAGAAAACAATTAATGTATAACAGAGAAATGATAGGGGGAGACCTGGGGATCATGAACACGATCAACGATGCAGGGGGATGCCAGGTGGAAGACGCCCACAGTGCCGCTGATGGCAGCACGCAGTGAGTCAGCATCGAGCAAGTCGATGGCGAAAAGATGAAGCCGCTCTTCCGCTCCCTCGAGGGCTCGCAGATGCTCTGTCTCAGAAGGATCATCTGCCGCACAAATGCACGTTTATTAAGATAAAAGATGGCATGCAACGATATTGATCTTCCTCTCCTCAAAAAGAGTTCTTAGATCACCACTCAGTTTTTCTTCTACTGTGAAGAGATGTATGGGGACAAAAGATGCGTGTATTAGACAACCTCTTTTGCGCAAGTAATAGGGAAGTGAATGATGATACCATTATATTTTCCATGTTTAACAAGGTATAAGAGGGATTCCCAAAAACTTTTGCTGTTGTTCATGACATTTCTCATCTGCAGAAGGACAAATGTTGTTTTCATTTTTGACCTTATTGAGGTACTTTCTTTAAATTCCCATTAACAGTCACTCAAAATTAAGCACAAAAAGATATGGACCCCATCCAACGAATTTGGATTCTATTTTACACTGAGTTCCGTGGATACTAAAGGGCAACAAAATGGAATGGTGCTGTTATTCAGCAGTCTTAAGTAGATTCATAATGCCCTTCTATGAACAGAGAGCAAGTAGTGAAATGCTAGGTACTTGGGGGCATTTTTGTTTATCTTCTCCTTTGAACAATCTCACAACCATATTTCAAATTCCCAGTAATTGCCTCACGATTAAAAGTAAAGACTACAGTTCTTATCTAAAAGAACTTGGTTTCGATTTTGAAATTGGTGTATTGATAAGTTCCAGTACCGGTTGACAGTTTTGATTTTGATAAGCATAAGATCTTGATAAAGTGATAATTAGAAGTCGTACAAATATAATCAAACTTGTTACAATAACCTAATTAGATATTACCATTTGCTTCAACTTTGAATAACAATGCAACAAACTCATTAGGAAAATTTTACTGTCCCAAGTCCCAACTGAAAAATTAAGACTTGGTTCTCTTCTCCAAAAATGCATCAGGCTATATTATATCTCCATAGAACAGTAAAATCAACTGAAAACTGACAACTACATGGAGGTACAAGTAAAAACTACAAATAATCAGTTCAAACTACAGCAACGCACGGACAAGAAAGCAAAAACATCAGCGGAATTCCCTAGGATGAGAGCTATAAGTTTGATCCGAGTAAAATTGAAAGGAGATGGTGATACTCCCACCAGATGAAATGCTAACCATAGAAATCAGACAGAGAGAGAGAGATCATACGGAGATTTTTGACGGTGGCGTGAACGGAGTAGCCTCGGCGGAGGAGGAGACGAACCAGCCAAGAGCCGATGAATCCGCTCCCTCCTGTCACGCACACTGTCTCTCTTTTTCCGCTTGCCATCTCCCTGATATCTCTCTCTCAGATTCTAATCTGGTCGAGCTAGTGATAAATGGGTGAGCGGTGGTGAGGTGTCTGGCAAGTACAAGAGCGGGAGCGGAACTAATAATGGCAACACCGCAACATACATAATTGTCCTGATACTTCCCTCCAGTTCATCCAACGGAGATGTCCAGTTATGGGAAATGGTTCCAACTTCCAAATGCAGTCAGGAGACCTCACTGGATGATAAGCTTTGCTTGTGATAAATTGATTACTTAAAAGTTAAAACCCAAAACGAGAGACTTCATGGCTTTAATAATTAGATTACAAAGTAATTTTTCCTTACCCTAATTAATATTTCATTCGGATTCAACTATTAATTTTGTCATTTCTCATGTGTTTCTATATATTTTAATATTATGAATTCTACATAAATTTATATTTTATATTTTTTTAACTTTTGACTGACTTTTGCCTCTAATACAGATAAAGGCATGCGTATTTTATAAAAATAAAGTGACATAACATTTTGGTCGGCCAGTTAGATTTGTAGCAGATCAAATATTATTTTGTGATTGCTTTTCAGTGGTCGTTAATGGACTACAAAAAAATTCTAATAAAAACGTTTATTTTTGTTATGAATAAATAATACCACAACCATATAACAACAAAGTCGTTGTAGTACAGTGGTGAGTATTCCCGCCTGCCACGTGGGTGACCCGGGTTCATATTCGCATTAATTTATTTTTTCAATGAAAAGTTAAGAATGTAAGATAGTTTCTTATTTGGTCTCAAGCTTTATATTTTGAGTGTGTCTTCTGTGGACATAAAGACTTATTTGTAAAATAAACATATTTTCATTTTCAAAGTTTAAACAGTTGATCTGACCGTTCAACATTATCTCCGTATTAAAATGTACTCGGAGGTCAAATTTTTCCTTTTTTTTTTCCTTTTTTACTATTTATTAAGTATTTTACAAAAACTAGTCAAATTCAGACCATTGAATTTTGTAAAATACTTAATAAATAGTAAAAAATTCAAAAAAATGTAAAATTTGACCTCCAAGTACATTTTAATATGGAGATAATGTTAAACGGTCGGATCGACTGTTTGAACTTTGAAAATGAAAATATGTTCATTTTACAAATAGGTCCTTATGTCCATAGAAGAATTTGCCTTATATTTTTTCTACAGGAGACCAGAGAAAGATGCTTTGATTTCTAGTTCATATTTATTCTAGCATCTTATTTATTAAACACAAACTTCTGCTTTATTTCTTTCTCTGTTATTTTCAGTAATTTACATATGAATATGAAGAGAAGTACAACCAACTTTAGAGGCGGATACATTTATTGTGAATGAGAATCAATTAAATTTCATTTTTTTTATATTTATATGTAATTTTCTATATAATTTAGAGTAAAAACCATTTATTTTCTATATAATTTTCTAATAATATTCTACATCACGTTTGAGATATATGTAAATAGCTAATTAACTCTTATTTTATAGAAAAGTAAAAAATAAAATAAAAAGAAAGTATATATCTGGTAGATATTTAAAAACCAATAGAGTAGGAGATAAGGGTTACTTCTCAAATAATTTAATTTTTAAAAATTATCTTATAGGATAACGGGTAAGATAACAAAAAAATTGTTATCTTTATCCGTATACGATAAACTAACAAAAAATAAATCTTACTTTTACCCGTCTTTTCGGATACGATACGAGTTGGATAAACGGATAAAGGGGTATCATTGACACCCCCACCGTTAATGGACAACAAAAATTCTAGTAAAAACGTTTTCTTTTGTTATAAAATAATACTGTTACAACCATGCAATAACAAAGTCGTTGTAGTATAGTGGTAAGTATTCCCGCCTGTCACGCGGGTGACCCGGGTTCGATCCCCGGCAACGGCGAATGCGATATTTAATTTTTTTTAACAAAGTGATTGTTTCTTTTTTATTTTTTTAATTGCTCTTTTCAAGAACCGTGTTTCCACGTTTCATGCATTTTTGTTGTCAATGAATTTCTTTGCTGAGTTTACGACGGTTCTTATTCGCATTAATTTATTTTTTCAATGTAAAGTTAGATGTAAAATAGTTTCTTATTTGATCTCAAGTTTTATTTATTTTCTACATGAGATCAGAGAAAGATGAATTTTTTTTAAAAACCATAATTAGAAAAATCATTGTTAGGGAACCAACATGATTACTCATTTTTTTACAAAAACCATAAGAACCGAGATTGGAATTCGGTTCCAAGTTTTTTTTTTCCTGGAACCGAATTCCAATTTCGGTTCCAACCTCGTTTTCACAATTTTTCACAGGAGATGCCACAGAAAATCCAAAATGCACTTGGAACCGAAATGAGCACTCGGTTTTTTTTTTTTTTTCACATTGGAACCGAATTTAGATTTCGGTTTTTACCCCGAGATTTTTATTTTTACCCAAAAAAAATATATTTTAATATAATTATCCAATTTTTTGAAAAATTTAAATTTATACCCAAACCGTAAGAAAAATTTACGGTTTGAATTCGGAATTCAAACCGTAAATTTTTCTTACGGTTTGAATTAAGAATTTAAACCGTAAATTTTTCTTACGGTTTGAAACTCTTTTTTTTTTTTTTTTTTTTTAAGAGAAAAATAGCTAAAATGCTGAAATGAAATATAACACAAAAAAAATCGAATTGTTTTTTAAATATTTGTTAGAAAATACGCTACGAACAGAGCCGATTTTGTGCTAAAATACGTTAAATTACAATAATTATGCCAAAAGACATGACGTCTGTTTAAATACAAACCCTAAAACAGAAAATATATATAAAAGATACATCAAAGACCCTAAAAACTCTAAAATTATAAAGAAATGTTCAAAAGTCCATGAAGGAAGACTCGGATCGCGAATCTGAGCCCGCAAATGGGCGAAACGGATCGTAGATCGGTTTCGGATCGGGTTTTGGGTTATGGAGTTCCTGTCAAAATTTCAGCCCGATCCGACGGACGGATCAAAAGTTACGCTCCTTTTAGTAAATTTATGAAAGATGCCAGAAAATCGGCCCAATTCATACGTAATTTAGCGTAATTTACCGTATTTTAGCATAATTCTACATAATTATTGTAATTTCAGCATTTTAGTAAATTTACCGTATTTTAGTATAATTATTGTAATTTACCGTATTTTAGCACAAAATCGGCTCTGTTCGTAGCGTATTTTCTAACAAATATTTTAAAAAACAATTCGATTTTTTTGTGTTATATTTCATTTCAGCATTTTAGCTATTTTTCTCTTAAAAAAAAAAAAAAAAAAAAAAAAAAAAAGAGTTTCAAACCGTAAGAAAAATTTACGGTTTGGGTATAAATTTAAATTTTTCAAAAACTTGGATAAGTATATTAAAACTATATGCCTAACCCGAATGTAGCATTCGGTTCCACAAAAAAAAAATTGAAAACCGAATCTAGCATTCGGTTCCACCAAAAAAAAACCCTAAACCCGAGATTCAATTTCGGTTCCAAATGAAAAAAAAAAAAAAACCGAGTAGGGATCTCGGGTTTTGCTCTGCACACCGAAGGCCACACCAAATTTTCGGAAACATGTGAAATTGGGGTTGGAACCGAAATTGGAATTCGGTTCCAGGAAAAAAAAAAACTTGGAACCGAATTCCAATCTCGGTTCTTATGGTTTTTGTAAAAAAGTTAGTAATCATGTTGGTTCCCTAACAATGATTTTTCTAATTATGGTTTTTAAAAAAAATTCGAGAAAGATGCTTCGGTATTTATTCTCGCATCTTATTTATTAAACACAAATTTCTACTTTCTTTGTTTTTTTTTTAAACCTCCGCAACTTTAAAACCTCCGCAGAAACTACGAAGTCACGACTCGTGAGTGAAAATCAAACTCTCAACCTTTAAATAACCAACAGTTTTAGAACATTTTCTAACCAACTGTGCTACTTAAAATTTCAAATTTCTACTTTCTTTCTTTCTTTCTTATTTTTAGTAGTTTACATATGAAGAGAGTACAACTAACATTAGAGGCGGATACATTTATAGTGAATGAGAGTCAATTAAATTCCATTTATTTTTAAAAAATCATACTATATATAATTTTACTATATAGTACAGAGTAAACCCATTTATTTTCTATATAATTTTCCAATAACATTCTACATCGCGTTAATTTGATATATATGTGTGAGTCCGGCTAATACGCTTATATAAGTACATCACTCCCAAGTGCTTATAAGTCAAATTTTAGTTTGTAAAGTTCAAATTGTCAATCCAAACCATTTAACATAATCTCCATGATAATATGTGCTTGGAGACCAAATTTTATATTTTTTGAATTTTTTACTATTTTTTAGATAGGTACAAAATTATAGTTTTTTTGTGGTCCATAATCTTCTTAATCAATGAATTTTCAATATAATATTGGTTAAAAATGAGTCGGTTTAATGTGAATAATTATATCATTTAATCGCTCCTTGTAAATCCGCACAACTTTTCCTGTATTAATTAATTGCTATACATGCCGTGATATATTCAATAAATTTAACACTGCTAGAGCATTTATATTATTGTAATTAGAGGTGCTACTTTTATCCGATTACCCGGATCCGATCTGGAACCGAACTGGATCCGACCCGGATCCGGTTAATTTGGATAGGGTATGGTTTAAAAAATATAACCGGTTAAATTATGGGTACGGTTACAAAATTAATAATTTAATATCCGATCCGGATCCGAACCGGAACCGATATTGTAATGGATAGGATATGGGTTTGATTTAGTTATCCGACCCATAACCGAACCCGACCCAATACCCATATAAATACCTGATAAAACATATATGAATAACTATGAAAATACAATTTTACATATAATCAAATCAACAAATGTCACGCCAGTAATCACATTTTGCATATTAATTTTTTGAATAAAATTTATTGCTTTGAATATATCCTTCAATATCTGTCTTATATATCCTCCTCATTATCATAAAAATTTATTGCTCTCATTGATATGCCATTCGCAATAAATCTCATTGAAATCAAATATTTGTCATAAATTTAATTCTCTATTCAAACAAATTAGTATTAATATTCCATTCATGGATTTTTTGAATCATAGAAAAGGAAATCACCATCTCCAATATTTTACTTTCTAAAAATTATATCTATTCTTCAATTTTTGATTTTCAAAAGTTATTTATCTCAAGCCTCCTGAATTCAAAAGCTATTAACAAAAAATAAAAAACTTTCGAATACCTTTTTGTTACACCATGAGTACTCCAAACAATCAACAATCAAATTCTGAAAATACTACCCAAGTTTCACAAAATATTATTGAAGGCACTTAATGAGAAAAAAAGAAAAACATATGTAGTATGAGAGTTGTGACGTATACCCGCTCCGGATCCGGAACCGCCCCATATCCGAACCGGACCCGATAATCTACAAACAAGTTATGGGTATCTATCTACTCGGAACCGAAAGACTGGACCCGAAATATCTACGGATAGATAGGTATCCGGATCCGGACCCGACCCGATTTGAAACAAATAAGTGTCTGGATCGAAATTTGGATCCGAACACTTTTAGGGTACGGGTCCAAATATAATAGTATCCGGACCCGACCCAACCCGATAGCACCTCTAATTGTAATTACAAAAAATTGAATTTATTTATTACATCAGAAATTCATCAATTTAAGAATGCTTCCATTTTTTGAAATTTCAATTTTACCGATTAGGGCTGTCAAAAAAGTTCGCGGCTCGTGGCTCGCTCGTGACTCGTCTCTAGCTCGCTCGCTAACAGCTTGCTCGGTAGTGGACCGAGCTGTTAATGAGCCAGCTCGGTTCAAGCTCGGGCCAAAATAAATGAGCTGAGTCAGGGGTCAGCTCGGACCGGGCCAGCTCGGCTCGTTAAGCTACAGTGGATTTAGGGTTTAGCCCCGTATAATTTTAAGTCCAGTCTCATTTTCAAAGGCGCAACTATGCAAAATTGATGTATTTTCAGTTTGGGAAGAAATAATATGGGCTTCAGTTGCTTGAAGATGTGCCTGCTGGATGATTTCTTAAATTTTTTGAATGGGCTTTCTTATTTTTTTATTTTTGAATTTGTATAATAACAACCCAATAAAGCCCAGCGAGCCAGCTCGTTAGCTCGCGAGCTAGCTCGGGCTGGCTTGTCACAAGCTGAGCCAAGACTTTTGGCTCGGGACCCCTAAGTCCGGCTCGCTCGGTCCAGGCTCGGGCCAGAATTAACGAGCTGAGCCAGGTCCAGCTCGGCCCGAACCAGCTCGTTTACAGCCCTGTTACCGATACAGTAAGAAATAATAATTTTAAAACTGACAGAGTTTTTTTTTTTTGGAATTACAGAAATGTAAATGTTCATGTTATTTGTAAATTTGTGAAGTAATTACAAATTTTATGTTTATAGCACTTTTAGACAAATTGTTATTTTTAATAAGCTTGTTAGATTAGTAAGTGCTCTGTATAATTACAATTTAATTATTATATCTTGGCATGTATAGCAATTAATTAATATAGGTATCAATTAATTAAAAGTTGTGCGGATTTACAGGGAGCAATTAATTGATTCACATTAAACGACACCTCATTTTTAAGCAATGTCTTTATGAGGATATTATTTCAATTTGCGTAAAACTCGACAGGAGAAAAGTAAAGGCTCCGGACGTCATGGTAAATAACGAGCAAGTTTTTGTTTCCGCAGATCTGGACGTCATGAAGAATAACAGTCCGTTTATTTTATTTTTATTTTCTCTTATAGTCTGGACGTTATACACCATAATGGTCTGAATTTTTTTCTTTTTGTTAATTAGCGAACTGGGGTTAAGAATTTTGGATTACAGGGACGTCGTGATTCATAATGTCCGCGGGACGTTATAAACCATAACGGTTTTCCTATATTTTGAAATTACACAGATTCGTTCTCCATTGTTGATATTTATTTATTTATTTTTCTATTAATAAAAAAATTGGGAAACCGTTCGGCAACATGTGGAATGGTGAAGGATAGAAGAAAAGTGAAATTTGGAATAAGCTTTTATTTCGTATTATTCTGGTTGCGTTCGGTTGATGGTGGAAGAGTGAAATAGTAGAAGAGTATTGAAAAATGAGTCAATTCAATCTCTTGCAAAAATTCAATTCCTCTATTTCACTATCTATGTGGAATAGAGAATTTAACTCATAGAAGAATAGATGAGGGACCAAAGCATAAAAAGCAAGAGTTGACTGCAAAAGATCAATTTCTTATATTTTTGTTTTTCAAATAATTGTTCTGATCATTTTTTCAAATGCTCACTTCTATGACTATTTAAATTATATTAACACTGATAATGCACGTGTTTCATTATTGATCGTAGAATCGTTCTCAATCTTGATTTGAGGCTTTATAATTTATTTGATTTTACTAAAAACAAAATTGAATTCAACACCAATATTTCTCCTCCTTTGCTTGTTTAGTATGATGCTACTAGTAAATTTCTGATTTTCAGCCGTGCGTTTGAGCTTCTCTCTGCCTCTCTATTTGCACAATAATTACTTTATTTTTTGTTTAATAAATATTGGATAGTTGTATCAGCAGCATCTTTGATCCTGGCCGGAGGAACAATTACTAAACGGGTAGCATTGCCTAATGCTAAGGTGATGATTCACCAACCTAGCAGTGCCCGTGTTAAGGGAAATATACATTCCTTAAAAATAGAAGCAGAAGGTATGTTTGAACTTCGTAACACAATTGCGGATATTTATGCAGAAAACACATGTAAATATGTAGATGTTTAGTTTATTGAGAAGTAATTGAAAAATGATTAAAAGTGGTCTATTTCATAATTGATCCTAAAATTGTTCTTAATCTTTATTTTATGGTTTATAAGAGTACGGCTAACGCGCTTCCTCTAGCATTTCGGCCGAGGTGCTTCCGGGGACATATCTTGCAATTTGATGTTCAAACAACAAATTCAAACCGTTAGATGTTCAATCTATATTAAAATCTACTTGGAGACCAAATTTTATATTTTTTGGAATTTTTTTACTATTTTTTAAGCTGGTTTGAAAATCGCTGTTTTTATTAAATTTCTGCACCATTGGAAAACAGCGATTTTCAAACCAACTTAAAAAATAGTAAAAAAATTCCAAAAAATATAAAATTTGGTCTCCAAGTAGATTTTAATATAGATTGAACATCTAACGGTTTGAATTTGTTGTTTGAACATCAAATTGCAAGATATGCCCCCGGAAGCACCTCGGCCGAAATGCTAGAGGAAGCGCGTTAGCCGTACTCGGTTTATAATTTATCTGATTTTGCTAAAACAAAAATAGGATTCTAATGCCAATATTTCTTCTCCTTTGCTTGTTTAGTATGATGCCACTTGTAAACTTTTGATTTTCAACTTGCGTTTGAGTTCCTTTCTGCCTAATCATTAGGGCTGTAAACGAGCTGGCTCGGGCCGAGCTGGGCCCTAGCTCAGCTCGTTAATTCTGGACCGAGCTTTTACCGAGCGAGCTGGAACTTGTGACGAGCCAGACCGAGCCAGACCGAGCTAGCTCGCTGGGTCTGGTTGGATCTTGTTTTAACCAAGCTGGACCGAGCCAAGCCGAGCTGGACCGAGCCAGACTGAGCTGGACAGTATAAAATGTACACAAATTCATACAAATTTACAGATTAATGCCTAGCCGAGCTAGCTCGCGAGCTGGCGAGTTAGCTCGTTCTGTACCGAGTTAGTGGCGAGCTGGCTCATTAACAGCTCGGTCCAGTAACGAGCGAGTCAGATGCGAGCCACGAGTGAGCCACGAGCTACGAGCTTTTTTGACACCCCTACTGATCATATGTTATATAGTATATTTATTGTTTATTAATTTGTTGTGCCAATTTTTATATGGCGTGAGCTTGATGTTATACAGTCTATTTATTATTTTTGCAGATAAAGTTCTTGGATCTTTGTTATTTTTCCGAACATAGCACATAGGTGAATGTTAATTATTTCACTTAGCAAAATATTCTGATAGTTTCAACTCAACAGTTTTTTTTTATCCCCATACAACTATTCTAACTATTCACTATACAATTTATTAATTTTTGTTACACGTAATTTTCTTATATAAATATTATAGAGTGAGGCTATGGTACTTCGGCTAGTGTACTACGGTTCAATATGGTACTTTTTAAAATCCTAACGGTCGATCCGAACCGTTCAATGTGATATTCATATGAATATGTACTTGCAAACTAAATTTTATATTTTTTTCGAATTTCTTTACTATTTTTTTAGATAGGTAGAATTTTGATGGTTCAGAATTTGTATAAAACACTGAAAATTCTATCTATCTAAAAAAATAGTAAAGAAATTCAAAAAAATATAAAATTTAGTTTGCAAGTACATATTCATATGGATATCACATTGAACGGTTCGGATCGATTGTTAGGATTTTAAAAAGTACCATATTGAGCCGTAGTACACTAGCCATTGTACACTAGCCGAAGTACCATAGCCTCACTCAATATTCTATATACTTTTTTCTCTCTTGCCGCAACAGTCTGTACCGAATCAACGCGAAATCCGCATCTAATCTTACATATAAATTTGCCATGCGTATATCACAAATTAAGCACGTCAATTTCGACCCAACCCGCTTGAACCCATGACTGGTCGAGAGCGTCAATTTCATTATTGATGCTTGTTATATTTAATATATTTTTAGTCTTAAATGGGTCTAGTTTAGGGCTGCACAAAAAATTTGTAGTTCGTAATTCGATTCGAGTTTGATTCGAAAAAGTTCGTAAAAAGTTCGATTCGAAATTGAGTTCGTTCGAAATTATTTCAAACCAAACTCAAATTTTACCTAGTTCGTTCGAAATAGGTTCGCAAACCAAATTTAGTTCGAAATTAACTCAAACATGAACCGTTAATTTCTGCTAATAACTTATGTTCACTGATGAAAATATAAGCCGTCTAGTCCGTAATTGCTTTGAATTATGACTTCTGAAACAGAAAGCCAGTCCAATTACAAGCTTAAATAAAAAAAAATCCAACAACAAAGTCCAAAAGCCCAAAATAGAAAAATAGAAAAATTAAACAAAACCAGTCATAACCCATAATCATTGGTTGCGAACTTTTGATATTCTCACTGTTGGTTGCGATTTGCGAACAAAACCAGCAATAAAAAACTTAGCTGACTTTCTCTCTCTGTTGGTTGCGAACTTGCGATATCAAAGTCCAAACCCTAGAGTTTTCCTTTGTTGGCTACTTGTTGCGATACCAAACCGGGACCGGCTGTGAGGCGAGGCGACCCTTTTTACCGGCCGTTTCTTTTTGCCCTTCTTGCGATTTGCTTCTCTCTCGGGTAATTAAAAAGCACACCATTGTTATTGTTGCTTGTTTTATAGATCAAATAACATTAACTTCTCAACGTTATACCGCTATTTTGTTTTATTTTTTTCCTTAAAGATGGCACTTTGGTGATTGTTCTGTACTTCTATTGATATTTAAATTGTACTTTGAATACTTTGGAGTGCTTGAGTTTTTATTTAAATTGTACTTCTATTGATATTTGGGTTTTATTTAAATTGTATTTTGAATGCTTGAGTTTTTATTGAAGTGCTGTAATTTCGCACTATGACTCAGTCATAAGTCATAACTCGTAAGTCGTAACAAAATTCGTAAAGGTTTGAAATTGAGTTCGTAAAAAATTCGGTTCGAAATTGAGTTCGTTCGAAATTAATTCAAATCAAACTCAAACTGGACGTAAGTTTAATTCGGTTCGGTTCATTTGCAGCCCTACTCTAAGTTGATATGTAGTCCTTCACTCTTGAATCAAACGAGAATTGGAACACTCACTCGACCAGTCAAAAAATAAATTAAAAAATGTCATCCAACCTTAATTTTATTTTCAGTTGACCCGAGACGAGATAGGTTCGTAATTTGTTCACAAGTATTTTATTTTCTATTGAACTTGTTATTTATAATTATTTAATTTAGTTAATTTAATTTAATTATTTTTAATTATGGTTATCACATCTTACATCTAAATTTATAAATTAAATTTAATAATAATTTCATAAAATTCAATTAACTTCAGTTTAAATCTTTAGCAACCTTTACACAATATTAATTATCCGCTAAAACTTACTTACTTTTTGCATTTTTTGAACTGCATGAAAATTAATCAGATTTGATTTTGTTTACACTTGATACAAATTCAATGGCCGATCAGAAGTCCATATGACAAGTCTTACAATTCCCTTTAACAAAAATTTAATGAAAAGACTAATAAGGGACTAATTGTAATATTAAAAGAAAAACCTAAGGACTAAACTAATATAAAAAAGTTTAAGAACTAATTTGATTTTACTAAATATATTTAGGACAAAATCCTTTCAATTAAAGAAAATCAAAGACTTTCCAAGATAAACAAGCTAAAAATGTACTAAACTAATATAAAAAATGTTTAAGAACTTATTTGATTTTATTATAAAAATTCAAGGACTAAGAAAATCTACGTTCCTGGTATTATTAGAATTTCTAATCTGATGTGACAGTTTTTAATTTAATTTCAGAACTGTGAAAAATTTCTTATTTAAAAACTATGTATTAAATTTTTTTATTAAAAATTATTTATAAATTTCACACTTGACAAATAATTAGTTCAAATTATTATTTTTTAATTTATTGTTGACATAACTTTATAAAAACTCTAAAATTAATTCAGAAATTTGAGAGTTAAAATTTTTAGAAAATTTATAAAAATAAGTTAACGGTTATTTAAAAAGCTCATTTAAGTTGCTGAATATAAATGCTCTAAACCCTTTCAATTGAAGAAAATTAAAGGCTTTACAAAAAAACAAACTAAAAGTGTTCGCATTAACAAATTTTATAACAAATTCCCAAACGAAATCCAAGCATACACTATAAAAAACAGTATTGCCGATGCTCAAAAGCATCACTAGAAAGAAACATACAAAGAAATAGTACAAATCTATTAATAATAATGAGATAAATTATTTGGATGGATCAGAAATCTGGCTTGGTCTGCTCCTCGAATCGAGGAGAGAGAAAGATCGCATATTAATTTCATAGTCGATCATTTGGGGAAATGATCATCACTTCCATCCGAATTTTAACATCCCCTACCTTGCTAAATTAAACAATTACAAGCAACAAAATACAGAGATGATAGTTATCATAAATAATAATTTTATCCAGATCTGCAATTTGGCTTCAAATAATAGCAAAGACATTTTAAACGACCAGATCATAGATAGTTGATTTAGCGTCGCTTCATACACGGCAGATACTGCGAATAATCCGACGGTAATCAGTATTTCGACGCAGTTCAAAGAAAAAGACAAGTACAAAGAACAAAAATGAAAAGAGGAAAGAAGAAAGAAGAAATCACTGCCGAACTGGAACTTGACGAGAGGAGAGAGAGATCGGTTTTATATAGATAGAGAGAAAAATAAAGGTAACCCTAGAAAATTGGACGGCCGCGATGATGTGCTGCCGATGTGAGATCGGATCAGAATGAGAGAAATGAGGAGGGCTTTATCAAGTGATGTGATTGATTTATGCCTTGGGCTGGAGGGCCTGGAATGAAATTGGGCCTTAATTCCTTCCATTTTTAATTTAGGGGTGTCATTGATATTCTTTGATGTGTTTATTCAATCTGTATCAAGAAATTGACAAGTGCCACTTGTTTTGCGGTCCATCTGATCTCCGGCAAAATCTGCATCCGTATACGAAATCAAGATCCGATTGCCAAACATACCACAGTGACACAGTCCTAATTCATGAGTCCGATGTAATTTAGAATCTCTTAACGGCTTTTAAATGGGACTCTTTGGTAATTTGGTTGTATTTAAAACACTTTTGCAAACGTACATGGACATGATTTTTTTTCGTTAGATTATGAGATATAAGTATGGGTACGAATCTTTTTTTGTTATCTTATTGAATAAAAGTATGAGTAATAGTTATATCGTACTGTTTATCCTCTAAGTAAGTAATAGTTATATCGTACTGTTTATTTGATTTATTTTACATTATATATATATATAGGGATAGGCTATCATGCTTTGGCAAGTAAAGATGATGTTTTACTTCCCGCTTATATCTTTATTTTCAAAGTTCAAACCGTCAATCCGAACATCTCAACATAATCTTCATATTAATATGTACTTGAAGACCAAATTTTACATTTTTTGGAAATTTTTTACTATTTTTTAGAATTTTTGAAAATCACATCTTTTCATTAAATTAAAAAATAATAAAAAAGTAAGAAAAACACTAATTTCAAAAATTAAAAAAAAAAAAGCAAAAAAATTTCAAAAAATGTAAAATTTGGTCTCCAAACACATTTCAATATGAAGAACATGTTGAGAAGTTCAGATCAACTATTTGAACTTTAAAAATAAATATATGAGCGGGAAGTAAAACACCATTTTTACTTCCCAAAGCATCGTAGCATCACCCTATATATATATATTTAATAATTTATGATAAATTTGATTTATATTGCATTTTATATTATTTTATTTTATTAATATTTTATATCTTTAAAAATAATGGTATATAAAATATAGTTTTTTATATTTTGAGATACATAATGTATATATTTTTTTTACATATTTTATATTTATTTATTTGTTATATTTTTTGGATTATATTAGACATACTATTAATTTATTTGATAATATCGCTATTCATTTTGTTATTAATGGGTAAGAATAGGATATGAATAAGACTAATTTTATATGGGTACAGATATAAAAATGCCTCCATCCGACCTGTATCGTATCCATTGCCCCTATTTTAATGGCTCTTGTTATTTTTGTTTTATTCTAAAACTCAGCACTGGAATGGATTAGTTAGATCTGTAGCTGATCATATATCTCAGAACTGGTAATATGACTAAAAAGGACATTTTCTTAGTAGGAAATGAGGAAAAAAATTATGGTGCCTCGTGAACAAGAGAAGATTTCATGGAAAATACCAAGTTATTGACATTCAACCCACACATGAGAAAAAAAAAAACAGAAGCTGAACCTTCCAAGCAAATATCTTATAAACATCCTAACTGCCAAGATATAGATAGACGTGAAGACTGAAAAACGATAAATTATTATCAAAAGTATTTCACTCTCCAGTGCAATACACACCATCGCCTATACACACATTATACACAAATAGAAAAGAAACCTATTTCTACAATATTTTTACATATATGCTATATATTCCAAAGAATAGGATATTTGCAAAGATCTTGCCAGATCTTCAT
Organism: Carex kokanica; assembly: GCA_025461125.1. Classification (NCBI taxonomy): domain Eukaryota; kingdom Viridiplantae; phylum Streptophyta; class Magnoliopsida; order Poales; family Cyperaceae; genus Carex; species Carex kokanica. The sequence goes on along the minus strand of JAJGRX010001044.1, from coordinate 774,543 downwards.
ATGGTTTACTAGAATATCTTGTCACGAACAACCAACAAACATCAAATTTTGCGAACACGTACTTTAAATTGGAAGAATTCCAAGGCATATATCTATTTCAATCCACTCAACATGCTGTCAGAGCTCAGATTTCTCCTGTCAATTGCAGATGAGCAGATGAGAAAAATCCACTCAGGAATTTCAAGAATTTACAGACCAAGAGCGAGGTTTCGGCACCTCCACAACAACATCTCGTACCGCATTTTTAACATTACATATGCTGTCAAACTTGTGCTTCAGGAGGGGATCAACAACTCTCTCCTACATAAATTAACAAAATTCAAGAGTCATAAAGGTCTTCTTGCACCAATCATTATAACTCAGTATTTCCGCACCAATCATCCAAATTTATATTGGAGAGAGAGCAAAGGTCGGGTGTGGGGTTCGAAATGTTCTATGCACCATATATGCAGGGATCGAGCCGAGAGAAAAATACAATGAACTACTGAAACAAAATATACAAGTCACATAACGTACCTTAAATACTTCAAATGGACAGAAATCCGTGCCACAGGCCTTGCCAAATAATACAAAAATCCCAGCGGATATTAGATATGATAGAAAAATCATATTACCATATTATTAGAATCAACTGTAAACACATTTCCTCTCCACACTTCTGTTCTGACGAGCCTTTTAGAAACTTAATTCTCTACTCAAAATTTGTTTTTCTTATCTTCTTGTAAACAGTAAAATTTGTCATGGAAAATCGTAAATCGTATAACCAAATAACTATAATAAGGGTGAAACTTTAAAAAACACATTTGGGAAACCAGATTGTTGATCTCACCAGTAATGAAACAGGCACTTCATTGTGAAGAACTTGAACATGGTATGAGATGTTCTGGTCTGTTTGCCTGCTACCACACTGGTACAAAACGAGCATATTGTTCCCAGCAAAAGGTGAAATTAAACTGCCCCTCCAATTTCTCTTCTGAGGCGGCTTTGGAGGCAGGTCCAGAGGTTCTGCTCTTTGAATTTTCTCATACTCTGAATTGAAATAAAGATAGATAATAACTGCTCATTCGATATTAACTTATTCAGTAGTAAATCTCAATTTCTCGTCCCTTCCTATCTTCAGCCATAAATAAAGGTAAACCACATAAAAAGTTCAATCACATAGAATACCAGAAAACCATGAAAGAAACCTGTTTTCCACTACCAGATCACATATCAATACCAGAACACTAACCCCACTTATACATGTCCCAGTACCGTACAAATAGCATGTACCCAATACTTGGATGTACATTGATTCAGGTTTCTTTCTGACAATTATTTATTTTTTTTTGCCTAAAGAAGGTTCAGGCTGTCTAATTTCAAATGCTCAACAGGTCACTATATTCAAGTCCAATAAAATGAGAATCTCACCATCTCTGTCAAGAAAGAGCCCAAGAAGGCAGCCGAAAGGAATGATTGTTCCTGCATGTGCAAACTGGAGCTGTGCTCTCTCATACATCCCACCTGGCTGGTTCTCTACATATGCATCAGTTTACAGAATTTGTTCAAATTCAACCATGAAACACATTAACCAAGTAAAGTAGTAGCGGACCTTCCACGTTTGTACCAACTTTGTCATAAAGCCCTGAGTAATATACATGGAAACACTAGACATACAAGAAAACCAACACCGTGTCATAAATAGGGAAAAAAAAAATATAAGAGAGTAACGCCTCTAAAAGCCCAACCCCACTCCCCCTCCCCCGAGTTCAGATCTAGTCAGGTGCCTGACCTGGTAGAATAAGATCCAGACCATTTATTTTAATCTGGCACGAATCTCAAAGACCCCCATGCATCTAAGGTAGACCCAAATTAAAATTGCTTGGCTGGGATTATCTCAGGTAGATCTGATACCTGAGAGGATCTGCATTTGCCTCCCCCTATCACGAGTTAACACGGTCAATAATCACTTTTGGAAGGAAATGGCTACAATATTTTGGTAGTTTATTAAGTTTTTTGTCAAGTTTATTATTCAAGGGGTTTCCTTAGGATGGCCTATAGGCTATAGCCATAGTAGTTTTAACTAGATTGATCTCTCCTTTTGCATATAAAGTGCAGATATCAGCCAAACCCTTTTTCATTGGTCAAATTATATTCTTTTTGTGGAAGAGAAAGATGTGAAATGAAAAATATATTCGAAAAAGCAACAATCAATTGTCTACTGCTGCAATGTGATAGACCATTTTCTTAACTCTTTATCTATTTTGCCGCAAACTAAAAAGAAACTTTAAATATGGCAAAACATAATTTAAGGGACATTTTAGTCATTCTTTTTTTGGAAAAAAAATAGGCATTGTCATTGATAAAAAGTATCGAGTTTTGAGGACAGGTGGGGAGCTGCTGATTAAAATTCCAACATAGAAGGTAGTATCTAAAAATCAAAGAATAAAGGTACCTTCATTAGCTTGGATAGCCTCTTGCATTGTCTGAAAAATGTCTCGTAGCAGAGGCACTCCCATCCAGTAATTTATGGATTTACCATAGCCTTTTAGTAGAAAAACCTCCAAGTCATCTGTCCACTCAAGCAGAAGAATCTTTCAAAGAAGAACAATTTGTGTGTCAAATTGCAAACACTGATATATTTGCTAAGTTGTGATATCTAAGTAGTAAAAAAGCTGCATTGTTGCATGAATCAGCTTTTGATATTGAAGTGTTTGGTATGTCTCAATATAGTCAAGTCAACCAGAATTTGTAATTGATTTTTTTTTTTCAATCAGTACTCGATACTTGATCAATTTAATTGGGAAAATTCAATGGGTCATCTGACAAGGCATTTTTTTTATCATAGAAGTGATTAGAGATCAACTTATAAAGAACTCAATACTGATATGGACACAAAGAAGCAGCATAGCTTGTTACCTCTTTCTCAGAAGGAAATAATACTCAAATAAAAAAACAAAAATAAATGAAGATATTAATGATAGGGCTTATGATGTACTTCTGTTTCGTTGAAAAGGCCACAAGCTTGATCAGTGATGTTCAACAAAGATGCTTGCTGCAAATGTAAAAAGTATTATTTGACAATCTGATAAGGAGAAATTCGAAAGAAGTTAAATCCAAATTGAAATACATAATACTACTGCAGCGCCAAATTGAAGTATCAGTCACCTGCTTGCAGAGAAACCAGAGGGAGGCGATATCCTGCCTTTTGAAATTAAGATGGTGCCTAGAGATAAGTGCAGATGTAATGTCTTCTATGATCGGTGCTATCAACTCCTCAACTTCAGGCTTTTCACTCTCCTTATAATCCTAATTGTTGGATTGTGTCAAGGAGAAATTTGATTAAACAACATGGAGGCTTTTTAAAGAAGACGATAATCCATAAAGTGACACGAAGAGGAAAAAAAAATACTCAGTGTCACTGAATAAATTTATATTGTTAGCAAATATTCTATGAAATATACAAATTACTCCCTTTTAAGGATCTAAATTGTTGAGAAATCCATCACAACAAACTATAGAGTGAACATGATACATTAACATAGAGGGTTGGGTCTGGATGGGTCAACCAAATGGAAAGGCATTGCAAATTCATCAAATTTGTTTCTTTTTCTTCTTCTTCTTCGTACATGCACACTGGACCTAGTTCCTTACTTTACACGTTATCAAGTGAAAAATACTGGGATATTTCAAACTCAAATCATTTGTCCACAAAGCTAAAATCAATTGCTGAATGGGTTGGGCAAGACCTGATCACCTCCAGGTTGAGAAATCCTGATACGAACTCAAGAGCTTATCCGTTGGATCAGTCTTAACTAGGCCAATTCAACAATTAATAGATCTAACCTAGATACATAACAAAAAAAAGGGAAAAAAAATACATACCTTGTAAGTTGCACAAATTTTATTAAATCGGAGCAAGACGTCACTTGCAAGGCTCTCACTAACTACAGAAAAGGCACGATTCTGTCCCGGCCCAAGAGTACCCTTTCCTGAAAATAGCCCTGTACCAAATGCCACCGCACTAGCTGCTGCTCTGGGAACCTTAATTACACCCAGGCACAAATTTACCATATTTTACAATTTGTTTCTTCATTTATAATTATTTTATTGTCAATCTCTGCATCCTAGCTTGGTTTTGTTTGGGGCTATATAGTTGCTTGTCTGGGGTATTTAAAAAAAAAATATGCTCACATACCATTCTAATCAGGTACATACTGGTGAATCTCTGAGAACAGCTGAAATTAATCTTGCAATTCTCTGAACAAGTATTTGGCTCAAGGAGTGCTCACCTGGGTAGCCTTTATGGGGTAAATATCGGGGTGATAGTCCCTGTTAAATATATCTGGGAATCGGTCCTTAACTCTGAGAGCGAGTCTGTACAACTCTTGTTCTCCCATGTCGGTGAGCTCTCCTCCCTTCACCCGGCCTTTCCAGGGTGATTCCCATTTCTGAATCCAACCTGGGATTTTGGGTGCTTCCGAGCTGCATTCACGGTTTGCCTCTTCAACAAGAGCTGCCAACCGGGTTGCCAGCCTGTCAAGTTCCTTGATTCGTCTTTTGGTTGGAGAGCGGGTCCCATGCCTTGCCTGCCAAAAATTCAAAAAAGGTAAAAGAAATAAATGGGCATGTCATTACCCACATGGAAAAATACAACTAAAGCCCTTTTGGACAGTAGTCTGGTATTACTTTCTGACCAAGCATTCTTTGAGTATTGCCTAAATGACTAAAATGACATCCAAGTACAATACAAATTCTAAAAGGAAAGGAGTATTTTAGCATTTAACAAATTGCCCTTGTGCCAACTTAAAAAAAATATTAGCCAATTACCTAGCAAAAACACAAAAAACAAAAACAAAAAAAAGTAATGAAACAAGAACTTGACCAGGTACATAGTTGTATCAGAAAGTACGTAGAACGAATCAGGCTGCACAATCCTTGCTAGTATCATTACATCTAAGTTGAAACCACCACACCATATGGTAAAACTTGGATTTGGTAAGATTACACAAAATTACAAAAGGGCCTAAAGCTGATTTTGAAAAAAAGGCGAAGGATCAAGGAAGAGTCACCACAAGGTTCAAGTGGATTGCTTCACATCCGTCTGGTATAGCAGAAGATAAAGAAGCAACATTGTTAGTATCTCTCGACATGTCATATCTACAATTAATGAATAGATACGAGTTACATAACTGTTCCTTTCTATTGCAATTATGCACAATAAGTTGAATCCTCATGGTGCCAATATAAATATTAACACCGTTTAACCCCAATTAAGAAATTACAATAAACGAGCTAGTAAGAGAGTGTAGAGAGAGACCTGGTAACGGTGCAGAGGTATCGTCGGACATCGAAGGGCTTTACGGTTGCATCAGCGGAGAAGAGACAGAGAAAAGAGATACAAAGGACAGTAAGAGAGCGAATGGAGATCTTCATGTTATCTCAGCTCTTGCTCCAATCGGCGAGAGGGAGAGAGATAGAGAGGAGGGTGGGAAGAAAAAAAATGGCGATGTGAATCAATACAATGGTGCTTATGGTGTAATAGCGATCAATACAATGAAGCATGAAACGAGGAAGTGATTGTTGATTTAAAAGGAGGAATTGAAAAGCCATGAGTTCCGTTCTCCGCAAGTTTAGATCACTATGTTGATGTAGACAGAGATGAGGGTGATAGCGATCAGTTATGTACATGGGCGGATGGGCGGATGCAGGATTTTGATCTATGATAGGGCAAAAAATTATTGAATCGGATTTAAATATATAATCGGGTTCAAACCCATTAGATAATCGGATATTAGATAAAGCATGATAACAAAAACAATAAATATAGTATTATAACACAATCTACTCCATAAATTTTAGATAATCATTACAGGGTAGGGCAATATCAATTTTCAGAGTAGAGCAAAGGTTTAAAATTCAATCTTTGTAAATTAGTTTTGGATTTTCAGGGTAGGGCAGTTGCCCTACCCTGTGCTACAGTAGATCCGCCCCTGGTTATGTAGACAGAGGCAAAGGTGACAGCGAGGAGATAGGAGTAGGTCCGATGGACATCGGACCTACATTTAGGTTCAATTAGCCCTAGGATCGTACGATTAGCATCAAGATCCATGCGCACGGAAATTGATACAGGAATGCACGGATTTTGATATAAGTACACGAATCTTGATGCAGATCGAATGGTCATCACACCCATCGAACCAAGGTAGGTCCGATGCCCATCGGACCTACTCTGATTCCGACAGCGAGTTAGCGACGAATTTATCTGACCCGAGTTAACTCAAATATTTAAGAGTTTCGATCTGGACCGTTCGATCTGCTTAAACACGAATATTAAAAGAACTGGTGGATTCCACCTCGGGCCGATTTGATTCGGATTCTGATCAGACGGTCCAGATCTAAACTCAAAATTTGAGTTACTTCAGAGGATCCGTACTTGACAGCGACCGGGAAAATGATATTTCGGAGGATGATAAGACGAACTCGACGAAAGTGGGTCCGGATCCCTAAAGTAAATCAATTTTTGGGTTTTGGATAGGAACCGTCCGATTCTAATCCGTCACTCTGAGATATGCACTAAAATGAATTGCAGCAAATTTGAATCGGACACGATCCAAAACTCAAAAATTGAGTTATTTCACGAGGATCTGAATTCCACGAAAGCTGGGGTAAATATTGCACTGAGCAGTTTTGACGTCATTCGGCGCGTGATCTTGCTACAGTGCTGCCAATTTTTTTCATTTACCATCTTGCAAAAAAAAAATATTTTTTAAATTGTGGTAGTAAATTAATACACTTCATGCCATATTAATGCACTGCGGTTAGGGCTGCAAACGAACTAAACCAAATCGAACTTACTCCCGGTTTGAATTTGGTTTGAATTAATTTCGAATTAAGTTTGGTTTGAATTAATTCTGAACGAATTCAATTTCGAATCAAACTTTTTACGAACTCAATTTCGAACATTTACGAACTTTGTTACGACTTACGAGTTATAACTTATGGCTGGGCCATAGTTTGAAATTACAGCACTTCAATAAAAACTCAGGCATTCTGAATTCTAATTACACAGTACACCAAAGTTTATATCAAACTTCATTACAAATACCAAAATTTATATCAAACACCAAAGTTTAGTACAATCAATCAAAGTTCAGTACAATTACAGTATCCAAAGTTTTCCAAATAACCAACAGGAGCAACATCACTAAAATTTTCAAATATCCAAAGTATTCAAAGTACAATTTAAGTTAGAACTGAGAGCAATTATGGACTAGGCGGCCTTATATTTTCATCAGTGAACATAAGTTATCAGCGGAAATCAACGGTTCATGTTTGAGTTAATTTCGAACTAAGTTTGGTTTGCGAATCTATTTCGAACGAACCAGGTCCAGTTTGAGTTTGGTTTGAATTAATTTTGAACTAAATTTGATTTGAATTAATTTTGAACGAACTCAATTTCGAATCGAATTTTTTACGAATTTTTTCAAATTGAATTACGAACTACGAATTTTTTGTGCAGCCCTAACTGCGGTCCGGATAAAAATAAATTAAAAAGAGAGAGTTAAATGGTTTATTTTTATTAAAGATGATAAAAAAAAAAAATTTCGGATAATGCTGCTATGATTTTATAATCCATGAACTGCGTGAAAGTCAAAACTACTATGTTATATCTGTTATAATGATTTTAAGTTGATATGCGGAAAAGGACCACAACGGAAAAAATCAAAATTATCTATCATAAATTCATAATGATAGTCCGAGTGCAAGAGGACATTTAGTGCATGTGGAAATTAAATTGTTTGCAAAGGTTGTAGATATTGGCTCTGGGTGAATTGAATAAAAACATATCAACAATTGTGTATATGATGTAGCTCAGTTTACCGAAAACTGATCATGTGGTCTTGTTTGGGAGAATTTTTTATTCATAGAAATTAACAAAAAATAAGAGTGTCGTCGTTGTTATACTCATAGAAAGATCGGAACCATTGTCTCCGATCCAAACTAATTTGTTTATTTTATTTCTGATGGCTGGATTCTCTGTATCCAGTTATGTTGACCGAGAACAATGTCAAGTGGATTGTTGTTCATAACATTAAAATTAAGTATTAAATATTTGAGAGATTTAATTGCATCAATATCATGTCATTGGAATTGAGGCTACCGCAGTTTCTCAGATTTACTTGTCATTAAATGTTATGTCTTTTACTATTTTGTTTTTATCTTGTAGATTTATGTTTTACAATAAAATGTAAAGAATTTACAAGAATTCTTACTCAGTTTTGGATACAGAGAATCCCGAACAGAATTAGAAAAACCACATAAAATCAGATTATTGATGGATCTGAACCATTGAGACCGATCCATAAACTTGGATAGGACTCATTGAGTCAGATCTTTTCATATTTGTTGAAAACAAGACACTCTTTCTGTTTCCGTACATCTGTATTTAATAATTTCTATTGATAAAAAATTTCCCTTGTTTGGTTGGGGCTTTAACTTACAGAGTAAGAAATAAAACATTTATTTTTGAGTCAAATATAGATAAATTATGATGAAATAAGTTGGAATAAGAGATAGTTTATTCTACGTCATTGTTGTGTTGTTGTTAGTATTATCGTTATTATTATTTTTGTTATCATCATTATTTTTTTTTAATTTGGAGTTGTGTAGTATTATCTCATTGCTACAAGAGATATTATTCGAAATAATATTAAGAATACATTGTAGAAACAAAGTCAACAGAGAAATTAAGGTTACATGCAATGTGATCTACGCTGTCGCTTGACATATATTTTTCACTCCTAATTTAGTAAATTGTGTTCTAAAATTATATAATGTTAACTTTTTATTTCTAAAAATCTTATCAATCTTTAATTTCCAAATTAGATATTGCTACTTTGTAATTTTAATTTAGTTGTAATTATATTTCTAAAATGTGTAATATTATATCTAAAACCCATCGGTTATAATTTTTTTTACACATTAGTATGTCATCTACGTATAAATTTTTGCTCCATAAGTATGAACTTAGTTTTTTTTCCATCCAACCAGTCCCTCGAATGTGTAAGACAAAATAATAACATCTATAATATTTTAACTTTAAATTAGTTTGTAATAAAAAAAGTTTGCTAATTGTTATCAAATGCGTAAAACAAAAAAAGGTAGACCAGAAGTTTTACTGACCATAAAAATATACCGTATTATATTAGATCATAATTTAAGTAAGAAGTTCTAACCAAACAAAAGCATTTTAAGCCATAACTTTGACTTTAAACTGTAAGGTTGTATTTGGTTGTAGACTAAGGCTAATGTGAGGCTTAACTTAGGTATTCCAACTAGGGGTGTTCATCGGTTCGGTTCAAAAATAGAACCGAATCTAACTGAACCAAAGTTTTATTTTGGTTTGTTCGATTTGTTCGATTCAAACCAAAATATATTAATTTTTTAATTTAAAGCAATTGAATTATAATAAACTGAAGTATATTAAGAAATAAACCGGGGTGGTCCGGACCAAATTCATAATATGTAAAAGTTCGGTCAGTTCGGTTATTTCTGTTTTGAAAATTTTCAAACCGAACCGAACCAAAATTATAATTCGGTGTTAAAAACCAAACCAAACCGAACTATTCAACTGAAAAAACCGAACCGTTTGGTTCAAACTAATTCGGTTCGGTTTAAAACCGACTAAACTGGACCCAATGAACACCCCTTATTCCAACTTAGACCGACCAAAATTATTCATGCTTGGTTGATGCTTAAATGAAAACAAAATTAACTGTTTATTTTACATTCCTTAAAAAGTGATTGAAAATAATAAAAATAATGAGAAGTTAGACATCATACCCAATAAAATTAAACCACACGGAGAGATGGGTTAGTTTAGACCAAGTTAGACTAACTTAAAGATCGGCTTATTCCATCTTAGTCTGATTCAATTAAACTATATTTGGTGAAATAAGTGAGACCTAAAGATAAAATTTAGTCCACAATCAAACATCACCTAACAGAATAAAAATAACTTGAGCCATTTTAATTTGAAGCTATGTTACTCGGATACTCCAAAATAGGCTCCGTATCCGTGTCGGACACGTATCCGATACCGATACGCGCCCAATACGGCACCGATACGTATCCGATACGCCAGCTGGCGTATCCGCCTACGTGGCGTATCCTTACTCGGCCGATACGGTCGCCGATACGCTTTGAATCACCTGGATACGCCTGGGATACGCCGGGATACGCCTGCACCAGCGCCGAACCGGTGGACCGTGCCAAACCTGTGGACCCCTGGACCCGTGGACCGCGCATGAACCAGCGACAAAAATCAATTTTTTTTGCTCCCAGCAGGGTTCGAACCCATGCCCTTTGGGATAAAGGCCTACCCCTTAACCATTGCACCAACTCTTACTTCTTGTTAGAATAGAATACCAATTATATTTAATGTATGATTTAATTATTGTATAATCCCCACCTAATAATTTTGATATTTATAAATAACATAAATAAAATAATAAAAAATAATATATTTAATTGGCATATCGTATCCGGAATTTTTGAAAATTGCCGTATCACCGTATCCGTATCGTATCCGATACGATACCCGTACCCGTATCCATACAACATAGATTTGAAGTCAATAACTTATTCGGTTTTAATTTTAATCCACAATCAAATAAGGCCACACAGTACAAAACAACAATGGCAACTTGACAAGCCATGTGATCCGGGTTGTTATTAATGAAGATGTGAAAATAATTGTTCGATGGAGGATATATTTAGTCCGAAAAGTATATCCGGAGTCACACTCAAATATAATAATTATGACGTGGACGAATATTCTACGACTGAAAGGAGTCATACTTAATCCTCGTTTCAATTCTGAAGGCAATTGGCCTAAGGGCTTGTAATAAAATAAAAATAAAAAAATTCTGAAGTCAATTAATAGAACCCATAATTTCTTTTTAGAAATTCAATACAAATATCATCGGGAACAGAAAAGAGTATTTTGGTTTTTCGATTTCATAGAAGAAATCAAAATACTGATTAGTGATTTTGTTTTATTAGATATTTTTAAAGGAACCAAATGATTGATTTGGTGGCTCCTTTAAACTACACCCATTATAATTTTTGATATGTTAATATATATTTTTATTATTTTTTGTTATTATTTGATATGTTTATATATTTAAATATTCTTTTAATATGATATGTTTATATTTTAATATTGACATGCAATACTGATCTGAAAAATGTTGTATGGTCTGATATGTTTATCTCTATGTATTATTCTATATATTAAAAAAAATCATGTATATTATTTTATAATTTCGTATTGTTCTAATTATTTTTTCATTGCTAGTATGAATTATTTTTGTTATTTAATTATTATTTGTTTTAGTGTAAGTTCAGAAATTTTAACTTAAGTTTTGAGAATCATACAACCGAATATTTTATTTATATCCAAAAAATAACCATGTTGGTGTTGAAATTTGAAATCTACCCAAACCGGAAAAAAATTTCCGGATTCAACATCTAACTCCGGAAATTTTTTTTCCGGAAACTCAACTCTAATTCCGGAAAAAAAATTTCCGAACTCAACAAATTTTTTTTTTTTTTTTTTTTAGAAAAATAGTTAAAATACTGAAATCTAACACTAAAAAATCGAATTATTTTTTAAATATTTGTTAGATTACTTTTTTTGATAGCATATTTATACTAAAATACGCTAAATTACTTGAAATTATGTTAATTTATGCTGATTGACACTAGATTACTTTAAATTATGTTAACTTTTTTTTAAGAGACAAATAGTTAAAATGCTGAAATCTAACACTAAAAAATCGAATTTAGTTTTAAATATTTGCTAGATTACATTTTTTATATATAATTAGCATATTTATACTAAAACACGCTAAATTACTTGATTTATGCTAGAATACACTAAATTACGTATGAATAGGGATGATATTTTCACTGAGAAAGCGAAAAATGACGACGAAACTTCAAACGGTCATAAAACGGCGCTCGAGTATTCAATTTTAGCAAATGACCACTTTTCGGAAAGCTTGTGAAAATGCGCATGCGTCTGAACTGCTTTGTCAAATTTTCAAATTCAGAATCGCCAAAAAACAAAGGGAAGAGCCTCAAAACTTCAGTTGAAGTTTCCGATTAAGATTTTCATTTATATTGTTCAATCTACGTAGCTCAGTAAATTAGTTATGTAATGAACTTTTAGAATACCAATTTTTATTATTTTTGGAATTTTTTTTACTATTTTTTATGATTTATGAAAGATGCCACAAAATAGGTCCCATTCATACGTAATTTAGCGTAATTTACCGTATTTTAGCATAATTCTACATAATTATTGTAATTTCAGCATTTTAGTAAATTTACCGTATTTTAGCACAAAATCGGCCCTATTCGTAGTAAAAAAACAATTCGATTTTTTAGTGTTAGATTTCAGCATTTTAGCTATTTGTCTCTTAAAAAAAAGTTAACATAATTTAAAGTAATCTAGTGTCAATCAGCATAAATTAACATAATTTCAAGTAATCTAGCGTATTTTAGTATAAATATGCTATCAAAAAAAGTAATCTAACAAATATTTAAAAAAACAATTCGATTTTTTAGTGTTAGATTTTAGTATTTTAGCTATTTTTCTCTAAAAAAAAAAAAAAATTGTTGAGTTCGGAATTTTTTTTTCCGGAATTAGAGTTGAGTTTCCGGAAAAAAAAATTTCCGGAGTTAGATGTTGAATCCGGAAATTTTTTTTCCGGTTTGGGTAGATTTCGAATTTCAACACCAACATGGTTATTTTTTGTAATTTAATTTTTTTTTTGGATATAAATAAAAAATTCGGATCATACAATCTTTTTTTTAGAGTCCCAAAATTTTTATTAATATCCAAAATAATTAAACAATTTCACAATCTACACCCTGGCTCAGAAGAATTCGAAAAATGTCCAAACCGGAAACAAAGTTTTCGATTCTATGTTTTTTTTTTTATTAAAAAAAGTAAAATCCAGTAAATATGTTCCCGGTTGTGTGTTTTTTTTTTAACAAAAAATGTTATAATTTTTTTTTTATTGAAATATTTTTATATATTTATTTAAAAATAGATGGAATACTATATAATTTAATTTATTAGAAAGACTGCGACAAATAACCCGGATCAACATTTTTTAGGCTGGATTTTTTGCGGTTGTAAGAAAAATTAAATATTTCTTTTGTATGTTATTGGAAAAAAATAAAAATATTTTGAATATGAGTTATTAATCCCGGTTCAAAAGTAACTTCTAGGTAAATATAAAAAATATTGTGATCACTTCTAGGTTCAAAAGTCACCATGCTCTGAAATTAGAAATTTAATCTCCGGTTTTGGAGAGGCTAGGACCGGGAACTTTGTTTCTGGAAAGGAGGCTTAAAACCGAAAACTTTGTTTACAGTTTGGGTATTTTTCGAATTCTTCTGCGTCAGAGTGTAGATTGTGAAATTGTTTAATTATTTTGGGTATTAATAAAATTTTTGGACTTTGCCCCCAGAATCAAGTTTTGCCTCAGAAGTGCTGTAGATCTCTTCGTGAGCTTCTAAATTGAAGTCATATACATGTTTAAAGTTATACAAATTTTCCCATCAAAAGTTTTGCTCCAGAAATGCAAATTTTCCTATCAAAAGTTAAACATGTTTAAAGTTCAAATTTTCATTTATATTTTTTTGGACTATTTCTACCTGCAAGTTAATTTATATTGATTAAAATAAATCAAACATTGTCAACAAAAAAATAATTTATTTTGCTATTTATTCGAATTTATTCGTTATTGTATGCCTGCTAATTTTTTTCAATACAAATTAAATGTATGCCTCTTAATTTTTTTATTAATGCATATTTAAAGTTTTGGGGAAGAAAAAGAAATCAAGAAGCTTTGACGAGTAGGGGTGTCAATGATACCTTTTTAGCCGTTTACCTTACCTGTACCGTATTCGATAAAACGGATATGGATAATTTAGCTAAATAGGTAAGGATCCGGGTAAAGACTGTTTCGTACCCGTTACCCTACAGGGTAATTATATATCATAAAATTATATGATAATATTTGAACAATATTAGTGATGGTAACATTTTTATTTATGTGATGTTAATATTTGAGTAATAACTAGTATTATACTTTTTTTTATTTAGTGTATGTTTTTGTTATAAGAAAAATATTAATCATATTATTTTTATTTGCATGTTTTATTATTTAGTTAAATAATTGAAATTATCCAAAGAAATATTTGTGTTTTTAAATTCTCTTGCTTATGAACAAACAATTTAGTCGGAACTGATTGCACATTTTTTCATATTTTTTTATTAGTAATGCGATTGCATATGTGTGGAATGAATGAGTTTTGATGTTTTATTTGTAAAATATAATAAATTAATTATTATATTAGTATTATTCGTTATTTATCATGATTTCATTCTTTTGTTATAAGTAATGCGATTGCTTATTATACTGTCATTAATGAAACTGTTCGATATCATGATTTCATTCTTTTAGTATGTAATTGAGAGATATAGAATAAGTAACGGGACGGAAATAAATCTGCTGCAATCCGACATGTGTGAACAGTAATTCTGAAATTCCTACTTTTTCAAATTCAGCCGTTAACTTTTTCTATTCAACAGCTGGATTGAGAAAAACAGAAATTGCAGAGTTACTGTTCAGAGTGAAGGATCGCATCAGATTCGGATCCGTAACGGGACCGGATCGGAAATACGAAAGAGAAAAAGGAATCGATAGCTAGGAGCTTTTAAACAGTGGGACCCATCATTTGAATGGTCACTGTCTCACTGATGTGACGAGTCTGTATACTATGAGATAATCTCAATTTTTTTTTAGTTCATTTAAAGTTAGGTCAAATTTTTTTCGACGTCTCCCTATTTGAAATGCAGAGATCAGTAATACTGTGCTTTGAAATTGACACAGAAAGAATATGAACGGTTTAGATTTTTCACTTATCAACTCTAAAATATGAGATATCTCAGAGAATGTAAATTCAATGTAAACAGGGTTATTTAATTTCTTATTAAATTATAGGCTTTGTTTTTTAACCCTCGAACATGCCACACTCCTCTTTCTCTCTAGATTTCACTCACGGTACAATGATATTCTCTCTTCTCTCTTGTTTCTAGCTTCTTGAGCGGAGAGGAGAATGAGAAAGAGGAGGACCCGAGCTGACAAAGTCGAGAGTGCGGTATCATCGGAGCCCAGAACATAAAGTTTTCTTCATCTTGATTGGAGCGTGACAGTGAACGGATCCATTAGTCGGAGCACGGCGACGATCGAAAAAGCAGATTCGGTTGTGGAGAGATATTAGAATTAAGATAATAAAGTTATTAAGAGTGTTTATAAGTAAGATTAGAAAATTAATTTAGTTTAAAGGATTTTCATGAGAATAAAATATTAGATTTAAGATTTTGAATCATTTAACTCATTGTAAATATGTTTTTATCAATGAAATTGTTAGTAGAGAAAGCCACTAAATTTAAAAAAAAGCAAATTATAAGCTTCTAACATGTGGATTGTACTTGTGTCAAAAAAGAAAGAAAGAAAGAATATCCAAGATATTATCTCTAAAAATTTCCAACGTTTTTTTAAAAAGAAAAGATTAATTCTTCTTTTTTGTCTCTAAAATAAAAAGTTATTTTTATTGCAAAAAAAAGTATGCTACTTGTATTCTCCAACGTATTTATTTTTATCGTGTACGTAACATTTATATTTTTTTAGTAAAAACGGAATAAACAAGTATGATCCAGTTTTAATTTTATATAATTTAGTTTTCAAGAAAATTAATTGATATCCATTTTGAGTTTTGTCTTTAATAAAATATATAATATTTTGTAGTTTTCTTTTTAAGATGCGTGAGAATACCGAATTGGTCCGGATTCTCTCTCTTATCTATTTTAAGTGCGTTCCAGTTCTTTCACCACTCTTCCCCTTTTCTACTTTTGCTAGTCTGACTAATTCTTTGCTGTGACAAATGACGTACCGTGTTATAATTTTTTTTATATATTATGATACAGCGTGGAATGACATGTGTTAAATATTGAAATAAAAATTAAGAAAAGGTCAGAAAAAAAAAACGTAGGGCTTTACAGTTAATATTTGATATATACAGAGGTTGGTTAATATTAAAACGTTTGATTTTACACCGTGGAACAAATATTTTGATTTTTATATTTTTAAAGTCCAAATAGTCAATTCAAATCGTTCAACATTCAATCTATAATAAAGTGTGCTTGGAAACCAAATTTTACATTTTTTGAATTTTTTTACTATTTATTAAGTCAGTTTTAAAATTGTTATTTTCAATGATTCATAAAAAAATTCACTATTTATTAAAATTAACGATATTAAAACTGACTTAATAAATAGTAAAAAAATTCCAAAAAATATAAAATTTGGTCTCCAAGTGCATTTTAATATAGAGATCACATCTAATAGTTTGGATCGGCTGTCTGAACTTTAAAAATTAGAAAATCAATTCAACTCTTAATTCAACTCATAATTTTGCATACTTTCAAATTCAATCTACAATTCATATATATTAACATTTAACAGAGCAATTTACGGATAAAAAAAAAAGAGTTAGTTCTTACCACTGGCAGTCTCGAGCCCACAAAGATGGAGGAGAGGAGAGCTGAGCGAAGAGCGCATTCAAGCGGAGGAGAGGAGAGCCCGTCGCTGCCTGCGTCGACATCTAAGCGACCAACCAATTACTTTCAAAGTTGATTTGCATCAGTCCAAAAATTAATCCAATTTTAAGGGGCAACTCTCCGATGAAATTATTTTTATATAGTGATTATGCCTTTACAGATTTAAGTGATTTAAAGGAATCATACCTTCTAATATATTATCTTCAAGGTACAGTTGTGTGAAGTGTTCGGGTCCACATTGCTCATTGGATTCGAAGTCCGAACTGCTCGCTGGCGTCTAGTACAGGCACAACAGTGCTAGTTTGATCTCTCTCTTTTCCGCGTATGAGAGAGAGAGCGACTGGTGGTGATTTTTTTTTTCATGAATCAACGTCTCTTGCATCAACGCTCACACCTCAAAGACCGTTTTTTTTCTTATGTTAGGCGTTTGGGCTGTGATTTTTCTTCTTTTGTTAGACCGTGAAAATTCAGAAATAGACTTGATTGTGATATAGAAGTAGACACAATTAAATATGAGTGAGGCTATGGTACTTCGGCTAGTGTACTATGGCTAGTGTACTACGGCTCAATATGGTACTTTTTAAAATCCTAACGGATCCGAACCGTGCAATGTGATATCCATATGAATATGTACTTGCAAACTAAATTTTATATTTTTTCGAATTTTTTTACTATTTTTTTGATAGGTAGAATTTTCAGTGTTTTATACAAATTCTGGACCATCAAAATTTTATAGTTTTCCGAATCCTAATTGCAGCATCATATAACAGCAATAATTAATACTGGCCAACGCAAATAATTTGGGAAATTGTGGTGCTTTAGATCATTGTATCAATGCAAACATTATATCTTCTTAAGTAAAAAATATTATTCAGAATTAACATATTAAAATCATAATTTATAAAATTTGAAAACAAGAAAAATCTGATTTTGAAAATCTAAGTTTTATTTCTAATTTGGTGATGCCTTTTGTTTAAGTCCTGTACCTAATTTGAAATCACTTTCTCTTGGGTTTGTAATGGGCCTTGGGCTTTGCCCTATCCACTATCCACTCAAACGAAGATGTGATTGATGATTTGAAAGGAGGAATTGAAAAGGCCATGAGTTCCGTGCTCGTATGGGTTTATAATGGGCCTTGGGCTTTGCCCTATCCACTATCCACTCTTAAGTCTAATTCAAGTCCATGTTCATTTTGCATCCTTCCTGCGTACTTCCATCCCCCACTGCCTGCGAATTCAGATCCAGCATGAAGTCACAACACACAAACTAAAATATAATATCTTTAGAGCGTGAAGTTTAAATTTTGTAATTACACAAACTATAGTTGAAAAGGAAAATAAAGTTAGCATGAAAATTGGCCCGAAGAAGTAGATTTTCTTAAAACCACAGCTTATATTTTAATTTGACAACTTAAAAGTCGTCCAAGAATATAATTAGCTTATTTTTTTAATAAATTAAATCTATTAGAATTTACAAAAAAATATATAATAATGTTTGACATTGGGTGAGAGATTATAACTCTCACAACCCTCCTCGTATGTATCTTTGTTTCTGGATGAAACTGTGCTCCGGTCTTTTTTACAAAAAAAAAAAAAAATATATATATATATATAGAGTCCGACTAGGCTACTCCATGGAGTAAAACGACTTGGTACTCCACGCCATATCTTCATTTTCAAAGTTCAAATAGTCGATTCGAACCTTCCAACATGTTCTCCATATTGAAATGTGCTTGGAAACCAAATTTTACATTTTTTGGAATTTTTTTACTATTTATTAAGCCACTTTGAAAATCTGAAAATCCTTATGAACAGTAAAAAACAGTAAAAATTTCTGGACCGCCGGATCAGTGATTTTCAAAGTGGCTTAATAAATAGTAAAAAAATTCCAAAAAATGTAAAATTTGGTCTCCAAGCACATATCAATATGGAGAACAACTTGAGCGGTTCGGATCGGTCGTTTGGATTTTCAAAATGGAAATAATGAGGCGTGGAGCACCAAGTCGTTTTACACCATGGCTTAGCTAAGCCCAGCACTATATATATATATATATATATATATATATAGGGTCCGGCTAAAATGCTGCCGGTTTTACTGTTTTGTGATGTCCAAACAACAAATTCAAACCGTTAGATGTTTAATCTATATTATAATCTACTTGGAGACCAAATTTTACATTTTTTGGAATTTTTTTACTATATATTAAGCTGGTTTGAAAACTGCTGTTTTCAGTAAATTTCTGCAGCGTTAAAAACAGCGGTTTTCAAACCATCTTAATATATAGTAAAAAAAATTTCAAAAAATGTAAAATTTGGTCTCCAAGTAGATTATAATATAGATTAAACATCTAACGGTTTGAATTTGTTGTTTGGACATCACAAAACAGTAAAAGGGGCGGCAGCACCTCCGGCTAAAATGCTGCCGGCAGCAAATTAGCCGGACCCTATATATATATATATATCTATATATAATAATAATAATAATAATTAAATAAATCTGTTGACGTGTTGACGGAACCAGATTCTAGAGGGTTTGCGTGGATATTTGCCGACGTTGGATTCTCAATTCGTCATTTTAAAACTTTGAATTCATCAATCAGTTTGTACATACATGGCTCCATGCTATTGCTGCTAATTGCATCGGGAACCTTTACCAATCCTTTCATTCTCATGTTTACAGCACAAGCACCAACTTGAACGAGGTTGATTGATTCACATCGCCATTTTTTCTTCCCACTCTCCTCCTCTCTCTCGCTGATCGGAGCAACAGCTGAGAGAACATGAAGATCGCCGTCTGCTCTCTTACTCTCCTTTGCATCTCTCTTCTCTGTCTCTTCTCCGCTGATGCAACCGTAAAGCCCTTCGACGTCCGGCGACACCTCTCCACCGTTACCAGGTCTGTCTCTCATCTGTGTGTGTGTGTGTGTGTGTGTGAACATAAAATCGCGATTGCATCACCAAAATATCAGAGGGAGAAAGAGAGAGTGCTGGCAAATGTTTACTATTCTCCCCCCCCCCCCCCCCCCCCCCCCCCTGGTCTTGTAAGGTCTAGTAATTGAACTAGATCGATTTGCCCATATGCCACTAGCATGTTGTCTGCTAAAGGATTTCATTCTTCTATTCCTATCTGTTGGTATGTGCTGATACCATTTAACTTTACATTTTTTGTGTGCTTGTTTATTGTAGCTCCTCAATTGGGGTTAAACGGTGTTAATATTTATACTAGCCCCACAATGATTCAACTTCTAGCGCTTAATTGCAATAAGAATGGTTATCCTTTCTCTTTGTTGCCATGACCCGAGATGTTCATGATTCAAAATTTAGATTACTCTACTCCTAATTGAAAGGAATTAACACTAAATTCAAAGTAATTGAAAAAAGTAAAGATAAATCAGTAAAACGATAAAAGAAGAGATAAAAAGGAAATATTTCATTCATTCATTTTTCTGCTTTCATATGCCTTTACAAAAGATAATAAATACATATATCGATCTGCTTGGAGAAGAAGCTATATGTACTCTTCTTCTCCATTACTTGTTTTATTTGCTCAAAACCGAAACAGACTCAACCCACAACTAAACAAAAGATGTCAAAATAGAAAGACAGCCCAATTGATTCTAAATTTTAACACAGCCCCATTCAACTTCTATATTAGTATAAGGCATTGGTATTGAGATTGTGACATTTGTGTAATTAACAATGCTTCCATGCTACAGTTTTTTCCTTCATTACCATTGGGCTTTTAGCTGTATTGGAAATAAGTAACTCGTATCTCTTCATTGTAGGTATGATGTGTCGAGAGATACTAGCAATGTTGCTTCTTTCTCTTCTGCTATACCAGATGGGTGTGAAGCAATCCACTTGAACCTTGTGGTGAGTCTTCATTGATCCTTAACCTTTTTTTTACAATCTCAAAATCAGCTTTAGGCTCATTCTATAATTTTGTGTAATTTGAACCAATCCAAGGTTTACCATAGGTTGTGGTGGTTGCAACTTGTCTGTAATGAAACTAGCAATGATTGCGCAACCTGATTCTTTTTACTTACTTTCTGATAGAATGATGTATTGGTCAAGTTCTTGTTCTATTAATATTTTTTTTTTTTTTGTGTGCTTTTGCTAGCTAATCGGCTAATTTTTCATAATTTTTTTAATTTGGCACAAGGACTTAATTTGTTAAACGCTAAAATTAATCCTGGGTTTTTCCTTTTAAAATTTATACAGTACTTGGATGCCAGTTTAGCCATTTAGGCAATACTCAAAGTATGCTCTGTTAAGAAGTTATAACAGTATTTTTGGATAAAAAAAGGGTTATAGTGGTACCTTTTCCATGTGGGTAATGACATGCCCATTAACTTCTTTTTCCATTTTTGAATTTCTGGCAGGCAAGGCATGGGACCCGTTCTCCAACCAAAAAGCGAATCAAGGAACTTGACAGGCTGGCAATCCGGTTGGCAGATCTTGTAGAAGAGGCAAACCATGAAGACAGCTCTGAAGCACCCAAAATCCCGGGTTGGATTCGGGGATGGGAATCACCCTGGAAAGGCAGGGTGAAGGGAGGAGAGCTCATCGACTTGGGAGAACAAGAGTTATACAGACTCTCGCTCAGAGTTAGTGACCGGTTCCCGGAGATATTTAGCAGGGACTATCACCCCGATCTTTACCCCATAAAGGCTACACAGGTCAGCACCTCCTCAAGCCAAATACTTGTTCAGAGAATTTTAAAATTAATTTCAGCTGTTTTCACAGATTCACCAGTATGTACCTGATTACAATGGTAAGTAAGCATATATATATATTTAGAGGAGGGATCCACTTACAACATTTGTAAGTTACAACATCTTACAACAATTCAGTTTTGCGATTTTAAAAGTCCAAAAAGTCGATCCAAACCATTCAACATGATATCTATATTAAAATGTGCTTGGAGATCAAATTTTACATTTTTTTGAATTTTTTTACTATTTATTAAGTATTTTACAAAACTGTTGTTTTTTAGTGGTCCAAAATTGTCTAAAAATAACAGTTTTGTAAAATACTTAATAAATAGTAAAAAAATTCAAAAAAATGTAAAATTTGATCTCCAAGCACATTTTAATATAGATATCATGTTGAACGGTTTGGATCGACTGTTTGAACTTTTAACATTGTAAAACTGAATTGTTGTAAGATGTTGTAAGTAGATCCCTCCTCATATATATATATATTTGAATAATACTCCACACAAGCAACTATAGAGCCCCTAACAAGCACAGGTTAGCCATGAAGATATGCGCAATAAAATATTTTTACAAAAAAGAAAAACAAATTGTAAAATATTGTAACTTTGTGCTTGGATGTAATGAAGGTTCCTAGGGCAGCAGCTAGTGCGGTTGCATTTGGTATAGGGTTATTTTCAGGAAAGGGCACTCTTGGGTCAGGACAGCATCGTGCCTTTTCTGTGGTTAGTGAGAGCCGTGCAAGTGACAATCAACTCCGATTTCATGACAATTGCGCAACTTACAAGGTAAGTATTTTTTTTACTTTTTGTTTGTTATGTAGTTAGTTTAGGTCTATTAATTGTTGAACGGGCCTGGTTAAGATTGATTGAATGGATTAAGCTCTTGAGTTCGTGTCAGGATTTATCAACCTAGAGGTGGTCGGGTCTGGCCCAACCCATTCAGCAATTGACTTTATTTTTGTGGACAAATGGTTTGAATTTGAAATATCCCAGTATTTTCATTAGAAAACATGTAAAATAAGGAACTAGCCCTGTAAAGAACCAAATTTGATGAATTTGCAATGCCTTTCCATCTGGTTGACCCAGCCCTGTGTCATTAAAAAGGAGTTTTTTTTGTCGTGCTGGATTTCTCAACAGTGTTAGATGAATTTGATGGATCACTTGCACTCTATAGTTTGTTGTGCTGGATTTCTCAACAGTCTAGATCATTAAAAAGGAGTTTTTTTTTTTGTATATTTCATAGAATATTTGCTAACTATATAAATTTGTTCAGTGACACTGAGTGTGTTTGTTTCTCTTCGTGCCTCTTTATGGATTATCGTCTTCTTTAAAAAGCCTCAAGCTGTTTAATCAAATTTCTCATTGACACAAGATAGATTCTTATAGCACAATCCAACATTTCAGAGTTATAGGGAGAGTCGAGAGCCTGAAGTTGAGAAGTTGAAAGAACCAATCATAGAGGAGATTACATCTGCACTTATCTCAAGGCACCATCTTAATTTCAAAAGGCAGGATGTCACCTCCCTTTGGTTTCTCTGCAAGCAGGTGAATGATATTTCAATTTGGCGTTGCATTAGTATTATGTATTTCAATTTGAATTTAACTTCTTTCGAATTTATCTTTATCAAATTGTCAAATCATACTTTCTAACATTTGCAGCAAGCATCTTTGTTGGACATCACTGATCAAGCCTGTGGCCTTTTCAGCGAAACAGAAGTACATCATAAGCCCTATCATTGATATCGTCATTTATTTTGTTTTTGTTATTTTAGTATTATTTCCTTCTGAGAAAGAGGTAACAAGGTTTGCTGATGTCATGCAAATGTTGCTCCTATGTGTTCATAGTTTCATAACAAAATTGAGTTTTTATAAGTTGATATCTAATCATTTATATTAAGATTATGACAAGAAATGCCTTGTTCGGTGGCCCATTGAATCTGCCCAATTAAATTGATTAAGTATCTAGGAGACGTGTACTTCAACATCAAAAGCTGATCCATGCAACAATGCAGACATTTTTCAGACTTTTAGTGTTTGCAATTTTGACATGCATATTGTTTTTCTTTGTTAGATTCTTCTGCTTGAGTGGACAGATGACTTGGAGTTTTTTCTACTAAAAGGCTATGGTAAATCCATTAATTACTGGATGGGAGTGCCTCTGCTACGAAACATTTTTCAGACAATGCAAGAGGCCATCCGAGCTAATGAAGGTACTATTATTCTTTGATTTTTAGATCCTACCTTCTATGTTGGAAGTGATACCAGCAGCTCCACCACCTGTCCTCAAAACTCAATCATACATTTATATCAATGACACTGCCTATTTAAAAAAAAAAAAAACTAAAATGTCCCTAAAATTTCTGTTTTGTCATATTTAAAAGTTTCATTTTTAGTTTGCTGCAAAATAGATAATTAGTTAAGAAATTGTTCTATCATATTGCAGCAGTAGACAATTGATTGTCACTTTTTTAATACTTATTTCATGTCACATTATTTTCTTTCACAAAAAGAACATAATTTGACCAATGAAAAAGGATTTGGCTGATATCTGCACTTTATATACAAAGGGGAGATCAATATAGTTAAAATTACTCTTGCTTTAGGCCACCCAAAGGAAACCCCTTAAATAATAAACTTGACAAAAAAATTAACTTAATGAACTACAATAATACTCTAGTCATTTCCTTCCAAAATTGACTTTTGACTGTGTTAACTGATGATAATAAAAAATTGAGTGGGGATATAGGTTGGGGGAGGGGGGTTGGGCTTTTAGAAGTGTTACTCCCTTATCTATATATTTTTTTTCCTCTCCATGACTTGGTGTGTGCTGTTTGTTTTTTTATTTATATTTTTATTTCTAGTGTTTCCTTGTATATTATTCAGGGCTCTATGACAATGTGGGTACAAATGTGAAAGGTTCAGTAGTATTTTGCTCAACACATATCAGGCCTGTAATTTGTGAACTTAATTAATATGTTTCCTTGTTGAATTTTAACAATTTCTGTAAACTGTTGCATATGTAGAGGGCCTGCCAGGTGGGATGTATGAGAGAGCGCAGCTCCGGTTTGCACATGCAGAAACAATTGTTCCTTTCAGCTGCCTTCTTGGGCTCTTTCTTGAAGGAGATGGTGTGCTTCTCATTTTATTGGTTTGAATAAATTGCTGTACATCCCACCCACCCCATTAGGGACCTAAAACCAACCTGACCCGTTGTGCATTTGAAATTAAGCAGCCTGAACCTACTTTAGGCAAAAGAAATCTAAATTGTCAGAAAGGAACCTGAATCAACCTTCGTCCAGGTTTTAGGTACATGCTATTGGTACGGTAGTGGCACATTTATAAGTAGGGTCAGTTTTCTGGTATTGACATGGGATCTGGTAGTGGAAAACAGGTTTCTTTCATGGTTTGCTGGTATTTTATGTGATTTACATTTATTTATGGCTGAAGATAGGGAGAGAAAAGAAATTGAGATTTACTGCAGAATAAGTTAATATCAAACGAGAAGTTATTCTCTATCTTTATTTCAATTGAAGAGTACAAGAAAATTCAAAGATCAGAATCGCTGGGCCTGCCTCCAAAGCCACCTCAGAAGAGAAATTGGAGGGGCAGTTCAATTGCACCTTTTGCTGGGAACAATATGCTCGTTTTGTACCAGTGTCGTAGCAAGCAAACAGACCAGAACATCTCATACCACGTTCAAGTTCTTCACAATGAAGTGCCTGTTTCATTACCGGTGAGATCAACAATCTAGTCAGCCAAAAGTGTTTTTTAAAGTTTCTCCCTTGTTATAGTTATTTGGTTGTATGATCTTAGATTTTCCAACACAACTTTTACTGTTTACAAGATAGAAAAAATAATTTTGATGAGAGAATTAAATATCTAAAAGGGCTCATCAGAACAGAAGTGTGGAGAGCAATTGTGTTTACAGTTGATTCTTATTATTCTATAATATGATTTTTTTTTTATCATGTCTAATATCTCCTGGGATTTTGTATTATTTGGTCAGGCCTGCGGCACAGATTTCTGTCCATTCGAAATCTTTAAGGTATGTGACATATTTTCTTCATTTTGAATAGTTCATTGTATTAATCTCTATGCTTGGAGCCTGCATGTATGGTGCATAGAACATTTCGAACCCCACTCATTCTGACCTGTGCTCTCTCCAATAGAAATTTTGATGATTGGTGTGAAAAATACCAAGTTATAATGATTGGTGCAAAATTACCTTTATGACCCTTTTAATTTTGTTAATTTATGTAGGAGAGAGTTGTTGATCCCCTCCTGAAGCACGAGTTTGACAACATATGTAGTGTTAAAAATGCGGTAGGAGATGCTGTGGAGGTGCCGAAACCTTGCTCTTGGTCATGTAAATTCTTGAACTTTCTGAGTGGATTTTTCTCATCTTCTCAACCTCAGCAAGAGAAATCTGAGCTCTGACAGCATGTTGATTAAATTGGAATAGATATATGCATTGGAATTCTTCCAATTTAAAGTTCTCGCAAATTTTGTTTTTCCATGTTTTTCGCAAATTTAGGTACCGTTCAAGAATTTTTATTTTTTATTTTACTAGGAAGGTTGAATAGCGCTGAATGTGGTGAAAAACTTGGTATTTTCCATGAAACCTTCTCCTGTTTACCAGGCACCATATTTTTTTTTCCTCTTTTCCTACTACATGTCCTTGTTTTTTAGTCATATTGCTTTGTACTGAAATATATAATCTACTGGCAAAAAAAAGAAATATATAATCGGTTACATATATATCTAACTAATCCATGCTAGCGCATTATATTTACTGGGTTTTACAAGGCTGGAATAAAACAAAAATAACAAGAGCAATTAAAAAGGAAATGAATCAAAGCCCAGTAATCCAGTATCATATCTCTCCGACTCTCACTGTGCTCCGCTCGGATCCGTATCCTCCCAGGTACCTGATTGAAGACAATTACGATCGGACGGTATTTTTAATATGGCACGAATCTCAAAGCAGACCTCCTACAGTCCATAGGCACTGGATTGAGTTTGGCCCAAATAAGATTAATCTGGACCGTCCGATCATAATTGTCTTCAATCAGGTACCCGGGAGGATACGGATCCGCTCCTCTCTCAGACTTAAATCGATCCCATCCCATCGCATCGCATCGGTCGCCCAATATCATACCTTTTTTTCTTTTCTTTTCCCATATCTATATATAAATTTTTTTTTTTCTAACTTCCAGGTCGACGGTGAGCTGCCAAATTTTAAGAAATAAATTGAAGTTTTATGACATAAGATCTGTAAATTTCGAAACAACGACAACATTTTTTTTTCTAAAAAGGACGTTATTAATGACAATATTTTACTTCGTTATGAAAAAAACAAAATAGTAACGTTATATAAACTAAAAAACAATAATCTTAAATTAAAAAGCGATCATTACATACTTGTATAATAATAAAACAATCCAGATAATTATCATAATATCATCATTAAATTAAATTTTTGAACCATATTATCACTCAATTCCAGTCGTCAGAAAACACCGATCCCTGCTACTTGAAGATGTCCTACATGGAATCAGAGTAGGTCCGATGCCCATCGGACCTACCTTGGTTCGATGGGTGTGATGACCATTTCTGCATCAAGATTCGTGTGCTCTGTATCAAAATCCGTGCGCATAGATCTTGATGCTAATCGTACGGTCCTAGAGCTAATTGAACCTAAATGTAGGTCCGATGGGCATCGGACCTACTCCTATCTCGTCCTACATAATTTGATATCAAACATGAACTATGTCAGTCTTTGTATAACTACGGTAGAAAAAGAAATAAAGAATTTTAACAACTTGTTTGCCGTTGGTCGAACACATTGTGTAACTATTCTGATCCATTACTTGTCATAATTCCCCATCGATATTTACGGTCATATGTTTAAAACACTTTTTCAGATTTAGAAACTTTATCGTTATCGTTGTCGACATACTTGCCAACTTTCTTTGAACTTCCATTCTCTCGTCAAAGCTCCTTATTTTTTTTTTCACCGAAACTTTAAATATGTATTAATGAGAAAATTAGAAGGCATGCAATAACAAATATATTAAAAAAATAACAAAATAAATTAATTTATTTGTTGACAATATTTGATTTATGTTAATCTATGTAAATTAATTTGCAGGTAGAAAAAATTGTATTATTATCCTAATTCAGAAAGCTTACAAGGAGATCTACAGGACTTTCGTGGCAATGTCCGAAATTGTCGTTCTCGGACTCCGAGAAAGATCATAAAGTCTCAAAATTTGAATTGAAATTTTTGAACTTCTATAAAACAAATAATGATTAAATAACAATAATAATAAAATTAATAAGATTTATCAGGTCATTTTACTTGTCAAGGCATGCATATATATTTCACTTCTGCTTAAAAAATATGATCATATTTACTATTTTTTTTTTCCAAAGAAATAAGATTCCTTAAATAAGCATTTTTTAAGGTAGGCATGTCAATTTAAATTTTGGCTGGACTTGCTACATAATCAAGTCCAAAGTGAGTCATTGTAAGTCGAAATATCAACAAAATAGAAATAAAACTAGATTTTCAAAATCAATTTTTTTTTTTTCAAAATTTATAAATTTAGATTTTCAAATGTTAATTATGAATAATATTTTTTACTTAACAATAAATAACATTTGCATTAATATAATGATCTAAACCACCGCAATTTCCCACAATGATTTGTGTTCGCCAGTATTAATCATTGTCATTTTGTATGATGTTTAGTGTTTGAAGTACGTGTCGTATACGAGATAGGAGTAGGTCCGATGGGCATTGGACCTACATTTAGGTTCAATTAGCTCTAGCACCGTACGGTTAGCATCAAGATCTATGCACACAAAAATTGATACAAACTTGCACAGATTTTGATGCAGAGCACACGACTCTTGATGCAGATCAGATGATCATCACACCCATTGAACCAAGGTAGGTCCGATGGGCATCGGACCCCTCTGAATTGGTCGTATACTCGTATTGAGTTGTGTTTGTGCTGGCACAGTACAGATCTGGCACATCGCATGATATGTGCCTTGTTGATGCGCCGACATGCGTCGTACCATATTTTGTTATATATATGTTTTTGATATTCTTCTGATTTTGTTTTCTAATTGTAAAAATTAAAGTAGTAACACGTAGCATATCATGTTATGTCAAAATATATAAAAAAATTCTATATATAACAGAACACAACACAACACAACAATATTTTTTTTTGGGAAAAAAAAAAACTAAAAACCCGTTTCATATTAATGAAACAAAAATTAAATTACAAAGTTGAGTTATAGTAATATTCTCCCAAAAAATAACTCCACATACGTGCTAGAATCATGGAGTCCGAATTTGCTGCGATTCCGAAAGGGATCGCAGGATTCTGAAATTCTGAATCAACGGTTCAAACTTTTCTGTGCACGGATCTCGGAAATATTCTCAGAAAAATAAATTTTCATGCATGCATCTCGAAAAAGACCAACATGAGATCGGGATCGTTGGATCCTGTGATTCCCAAGAATCACAGCAGATTTATTTTCAGAATCATGACACATGATACTTTTAAGACGTATCGAACAATTTGTTATGCCGTGTCACATCCAAATCCAATATTGCACGTTAACTCCGTGAGCGCGGTGCACCAGCGAGTCGGTTCGATTTACCTTATCTAACATATTGCAGATTTCCGGCTTGTCCACAGAGGATCTCTATGTGCTCCAACACTTTCACAATAAGTTACAAGGCTCATAACTCACTGGAAGCCGAGTTCGAATCTCATTTAGGTAACTCAAATTTTGAGTTTAGATCTGGACCGTTCGATTATAATTCAAATCAATCATATCCGCATGAAATACACGTGACCTCTTTAGTATTTATGTCGAAGTATAGCTATTTAATGTTAACATATAAACATGTAACTATTTAATGTTAACAACAAAATTTTCTTACTTGTTATAATTTTAAAACTGATATATTATTAACGCATCCATATAAAAAAGTGTATATATATTATTGATGCATAAGTTGATCCACTTAACCGTCAGCTATTCTCGCTTGATATTTTAGAGTATGTTTGGATGAAGTGAGAATAACTAGAATAGGGGTTCTTCGAGAATAAAGGCTATTCGGAATAACAATGTGTATTCAAACAATATTTTTGCTATTCGGAATAGTTAGAATAGCTGTTATTCTCTATTCCTTGTAAATGCCGGAATAACTACTATTCGGAAGTATGAAGAGAGAAAAAAAAATATTTTCTTCTCGGATTTTCAGTAACACAGTTCCGAAATGACAAAGTTGATGTCACTTTTGACATATTCACGTCGTAACGATTCGTTTGAGACCCCACTTGTCTTTTTTTCCTCTTAATTAGCACCTTATTTACAATATTTTTCTATGTTACAATTATTTACTATTCCATATGTACAATCCAAACAATATTTTTACTAATCTGAATAACATAATTTTCACGCTAATATGAATATCACTAATTTTTTCTATTTTCATCTACTAATCCTAAATTTCACTATTCTAACTCGCATCCAAACATACTCTTAATACGTTATGATTGGTTAAGCTATAACATTAACTAGACATGTTCATAATGAAAGAAAGCAACTCTCATAAATGTTGAATGTTATATATATAAGAAATCATAGATTCATGCTCGAATAAAAAATAGTTTTATAAATATTGAATAATTGAATGACTTAATATCAAATTTTCACTAAAAATAAATGTTGAATATAATTTGCAGTCGTATACTTATCCGTCGGATCAACAAGGCTGTCAAGATTCGGTCTAACTTGAGAGTAACATTATTTACAGCAATGCTTTGTATTTGCTTTACACAATAAATAAAATAATTGGATTTTTTTTCTTCAATTATACAATAAAACTCAAAAGAGTATTATACATTTAAAAATAATTTGTTAATAAATAATTCAGAATGAATCGATTCAAATTTAATAATTTGGAGAACACTATAATTTTTAAATTATGAACTTACTAAATTTTATTGCAATAAAAAATAGGATATGTTATATTGTTGCTGTTGTGCACGAACATCATTTGTAACAAATAATTGCAAAACAAACCATTAGTTGATAACAAATGATATACGAATAAAATTTAGCAATAAACGAGTGAATAAAACTATCTACTAGTGAAGAAAGAAATCCATTAAAAAAATTTAGCAACAAACAGATGATATAACCTATCCTATTATTCTAAATAAAAAAATGGTGTTATCAACTTATTAAATTTGAATCGATTCATTATGAACTCTTTATTAGCAAGTTGTTATGCAAGAAGCTCAAAACACAAATAATATTGGCCTACGCACTATCCCAAATGAGATAGGAGTAGGTCCGATGGGCATCGGACCTACATTTAGGTTCAATTAGCTCTAGGACCGTACGATTAGCATCAAGATCTATGCGCACAGAAATTGATACAGACTTGTACGGATTTTCATGCAGAGCACAATGCAGATCGAATGGTCATCACACCCAGCGAACCAAGGTAGGTCCGATGGGCATCGGACCTACTCTGATTCCATCCCAAATAGGCACCGGACACATCGGTCATATTCCACTAGTGTGTAAAATATGAGATACCTCAGAGGATACACCTTGAATTGATTGATCAGTAAGCAAAGCGTGTAAAATATGAGATACCTCAGAGGATACGCTTGTTCATGCTCTTATATGCCACTAGTGTGTTAAACAAAATGTTTTTCGTTAGAATGATTTGGTTGTTCAGTTTGATTTTAAAGTTATGTAGTTTGGTTTCTAATTCGGTTGATTGGCTTATATTATTTTACGGATTATAAATATATTGTTTGTATTAAAAAAAATACGGAAACCGGACATAATACTTGTAAGATAATTATTAATATTTTTCTAAAAATGTATTTTATAGATTATTTTCATGCTCTTATATGCCACGTGGCTACTATGCAAGGCGATCCGTCAATTTTTTTTTAAATACCCTCAAAAATAAAAAAATAACAAAAATATTCTCAATTTTCAAAAATTTCGAAAAATATCTTGACTGTCTCACTGTGAGGCGATCGACTTCCATATCTGACCGCCCCACAGTGGGGCGATTTGCTATGATTTTTTTAGAGATATTTAGTGTGTAGAGACTATAGAATGAATGTTTTACATATAGACACTAACAGTAATTTTGTCTCACTGCCTTTATAATTTTTTTTCTTCTTTTTTCTCTTTTTTGGATACTCATATGGTATGATCCGTGTGTGACAAAAAAAATATAATATTTTTCCATGTCATCGATCTGTGTCTTTCTATTATAATGCATCTTTATCTATTTTTTGTAAGTCATTTCTCTCATTTCTAAAGCACTTGTATGTTGTACATGTATTTATCTAAAACATCTCTCGTAAACAAGTGAGGCTAGGACAAGATATAAGGCAAGACATACGATATCTTCACTGAGAAGGCGAAAAATGACGACTTCAAACGGCCATAAAACGGCACTCTAAGTGTCCGATTTCAGTAAATGACTACTTTTCGAAAAACTTTCGAGAAGATGCATGCGGCGGTGACCGCTATGCCATTTTCAAAATTTATAATTGCAAGAAAACAAAGGAAAGAGCATCAAAACTTGAGTTGAAGTTTCCGGTTAAGTTTTTCATTTCTAATTTTTAATTTTTTTGTCATTTATAGTCATTTAGTTTACTGTTTTCATTTTATAGATTTTTCCAAAAAAAAAATATAACCGTCACATAGTGGGGCGGTCCACTTTAGAAGATAATTTGAACGGCAATTGAAGTTTCTGAAAAATAATGGTAAATAAAAAATCTATCGTATAAATTTCAAACTTTGATCTAAGTAGCTCAGTAAATTGGATATATAATGAACTTGTAGAATACCAATTTTTATTATTTTTGAAATTTTATTATTTTTTATGATTTATGAAAGATGACACAAAATGACTTAAAAATAAAAGAAAATTGTCAATATTTTATGAAAGAGAATAAGAGTGTATTTTCTTTTAACATGAGTTATATACAATATCTAAGTTCAGCTCTAGTTTCACACACATATATTTTATTTGTCATATATTATACTTACAAAATAAAAAATATGAGTATCCAAAAAAGAGAAGAAAAAAAATCATACAAACAGTGAGCCAAAATTACTATTAGTTTTTATATGTAAAACATTCATTATATACACACTAAATATCTCTAAAAAAAGTTTATAGCAAACCGCCCAACTATGGGACGGTCAGGTATGGAAGTGGACGTCCCACAGTGGAGCGGTCAGGACATTTTTTGAAATATTTGAAAATCGAGAGTATTTTTTGTTATTTTTCTATTTTTTGAGAGTATTTAAAAAAAATTGGGGTGATCTGCGATCCCCTCAAAGCTCAAACCCCCATTTTCTGGAAAAAACAAAACACAAATATCAATAATAAGGAACAGTGTCGCTATATTTTAAAAAATAAGAAGAACGTTATGGTTTTTTGTAACGTCCAGGATATTGTAGCTGGACGTTATAAACCATAACGTCTAGTTAATCTGATCGCTAATGATCTTTAATTAACAAAAAACACTGTAGCTGGACGTTATGATCTATAACCACCAATTACAGTGCTTTTTTTTCTCTTCAAAAAAATTCACAAACCGAAAAAAACACTGTAGCTGGACGTTATGGTCTATAACGTCTAGCTACAGTGTTTTTTGTTAATTAGAGATCATTAGCGATAATATTAACTGAACGTTATAGACCATATCGTCTAACTACAGTGCTCTGAATATTACAATCTATAACGTTTTTTCTATTTTTCAAAATCTAGTAAAACTATTCCTCATTCCTCATCGTTGATAATATTTTTTATTTTTCCTATTAATAAAAAAACGGCTGTTAACCCTTTTAAGGGTCATATATTGCTCTAGGAAAATAAATTAGAGTGGGGTAGGTGGTTATTTGACTGCCATCAAATGAAAACGCGTGATCACACTTTCACGTGCATATTGCCGGATCACAAAAAAAAAATATATATATATATAGAGAATGGCTAATATCAAAACGTTTGTTCCTGAGCTCAGGAACAAACGATTCCGTTCTCCAATTTCCGAAGTTCAAACAACAAATCTAAACCGTTAGATGTTCAATCTATATTAAAATGTGCTTGGAGACCAAATTTTACATTTTTTGGAATTTTTTTACTATTTATTAAGCTGGTTTGAAAACCGCTGTTTTTATGAAATTCCTGCAGCATTGAAAAACAGCGGTTTTCAAACTAGCTTAATAAATAGTAAAAAAATTCCAAAAAATGTAAAATTTGGTCTCCAAGCACATTTTAATATAGATTGAACATCTAACGGTTTGGATTTGTTGTTTGAACTTTGGAAATTGGAGAACATAATCGTTTGTTCCTGAGCCCAGGAACAAACGTTTTGATATTAGCCATTCTCTCTCTCTCTCTCTCTCTCTCTCTATATATATATATATATATATATATATAGTGCTGGGCTTAGCTAAGCCATGGTGTAAAACGACTTGGTGCTCCACGCCTCATTATTTCCATTTTGAAAATCCAAACGACCGATCCGAACCGCTCAAGTTGTTCTCCATATTGATATGTGCTTGGAGACCAAATTTTACATTTTTTGGAATTTTTTTACTATTTATTAAGCCACTTTGAAAATCACTGATCCGGCGGTCCAGAAATTTTTACTGTTCTTTACTGTTCATAAGGATTTTCAGATTTTCAAAGTGGCTTAATAAATAGTAAAAAAATTCCAAAAAATGTAAAATTTGGTCTCCAAGCACATTTCAATATGGAGAACATGTTGGAAGGTTCGAATCGACTATTTGAACTTTGAAAATAAAGATATGGCGTGGAGTACCAAGTCGTTTTACTCCATGGAGTAGCCTAGTCGGACTCTATATATATATATATATATATATATATATATATATATAGTGCTGGGCTTAGCTACTTCATGGAGTAAAACGACTTGGTGCTCCACGCCTCATTATTTTCATTTTGAAAATCCAAACGACCGATCCGAACCGCTCAAGTTGTTCTCCATATTGATATGTGCTTGGAGACCAAATTTTACATTTTTTGAAATTTTTTTACTATTTATTAAGCCACTTTGAAAATCACTGATCCGGCGGTCCAGAAATTTTTACTGTTTTTTACTGTTCATAAGGATTTTCAGATTTTCAAAGTGGCTTAATAAATAGTAAAAAAATTCCAAAAAATGTAAAATTTGGTCTCCAAGTACATTTCAATATGAAGAACATGTTGGAAGGTTCGAATCGACTATTTGAACTTTGAAAATGAAGATATGGCGTGAAGTACAAAGTCGTTTTACTCCATGAAGTAGCTAAGTCCATCTCTATATATATATATATATATATATATATATATATATATATATATTGAGAATGGCTAATATCAAAACGTTTGTTCCTGGGCTCAGGAACAAACGATTCTGTTCTCCCATTTTCAAAGTTCAAATAACAAATCCAAACCGTTAGATGTTCAATCTATATTAAAATGTGCTTGGAGACCAAATTTTACATTTTTTTGAATTTTTTTACTATTTATTAAGCTAGTTTGAAAATCGCTGTTTTTATGAAATTTCTGCAGCATTGAAAAACAGCGGTTTTCAAACCAGCTTAATAAATAGTAAAAAAATTCCAAAAAATGTAAAATTTGGTCTCCAAGCACATTTTAATATAGATTAAACATCTAACGGTTTGGATTTGTTGTTTGAACTTTGGAAATGGAAGAACGGAATCGTTTGTTCCTGAGCCCAGGAACAAACGTTTTGATATTAGTCATTCTCTATATATATATATATATATATATTATAATAAAAGCGAGACTCAAATTCATCAGTTTTAGGCACTGATAGTGACATGCATTTCCTTTTTTATTTTGTTGAAAATTTTATAAAAGCTGCAAAGTCATAAAAAAAAGAATCTCAATCTTTGAATAACTAGAGTCTTAAAAACATTTCTCTTTGCCATATTTGTTACCGCCTCGTCTCTAGTAACATGCATTTTCGCGTTACTTAATTAAAATAATTACCTAATTGATTAAATAATTAATTAATTAAATAGTTAGTACTATTTGATCTCGGAAGGCAAGCTGTGTGAGTACAAGGCCAGTTGGAATCTTGGAATGGGTTTGAGAGATCTACGAGCTTTCAACCTAGCAATGCTCGCGGAACAGAAACCAACTCAGGTGCACCTCCGTGCTTTTCCGATCCGAACCATTCAAAATTTGTCATTTGCGTATCTTGATAAAGTAACTTTTTCAAACACAAATCTCAACAAATTTGAATGGTTCGGATCGGAAAAGCACGGAGGTGCTTTTCTCTGAGAAAAGCACCAGAGTCGGACTCCGCGGAACAAGGATGACGACGTCTAATCAAGTCACCCACATCCCTTAGAATATTAAAGTATTTGATAGAATTCTTTGAGAAGCATCAGTTCGACTGGTTGGAGAGGGAGGGCAAGAATTCCATTATAATAACAACAGATTTTGATTCCCGTGAATAAGCAGTGAAAATCATATCAAAGAAAGGGACCTCTAGAGTATCAAAAGATTAAACTGGCAATTCCAATTCCATTTAATAATTATTTCTCTCTTTCATCCCAGCCTTAGAGGCTCCCATCAATCTGCAAATTAATTCGAACGCGTCGAAAAGAAGAGAAAAGGGAATCGAGTTTAGAAGTCAATCTGTAAATGAGTTTGAAAGGACAATATTGTCCATTTAATTTTTAAAAGAATTAAGTAAATAAAAGGGATAGAAAAAATAATGTTGAATTTTTATGGGCACACGAGAAAATTTCCATTTTTTTTTAAATGGGAAAGCTGTTGAGTTTTACTGTAATCAAAAGAAAAAAAAAATTCAATTACTTTATTTGTTAAGAAAATACGGAGCACCATTGCATATAATGTTAATCTGTCAACATAGGATCTTAGTTCATATTAAACAAATCTTGTGCGCGCTCTTATATGCCACCAGTGTTATCCGTGTCCGTACTGTATCAGCATCTGTCGGACATTTGCGTACGGACACGTGTTACTGAAGATTAAGTACTGTGCTGTAAAAACATTTTCTTTTGAATATCTTTGGAATTTTTAAAAATTTAAAGATTGAAGTTACAAAACTGAATAAAAACATAAAAAATCCAAAGTGGTATTCTTGTTGCCGCGTGGTCACTATGCAAGGCGACCCCCTCAAACCCCGTAATCCTTTTTAAGTATCCTTATTGCCTTTTGCTCTAGGAAAATAAAATTGAGTGATGCTTATATGGACATAAGAACTTATTTGTAAAATGAATATATTTTCATTTTCAAAGTTCAAATAGTCGATCCGACCGTTCAACATTATCTCCATATTAAAATATACTTGGAGGTCAAATTTTACATTTTTTGAATTTTTTTACTATTTATTAAGTATTTTACAAAATTCAATAGTCTGAATTTGACTAGTTTTTGTAAAATTTGACCTCCAAGTCCATTTTAATATGGAGATAATGTTGAACGGTCAGATCGACTGTTTGAACTTTGAAAATGAAAATATGTTCATTTTACAAATAGGTCCTTAATGTCCATAGAAGAATTTGCCTTATTATAAACATAAGTATTAAAATAAAACTGATGTATTTGAGTCGGCCTTTTATTATGATATATTGACATATTGTGATCCGGCGACAGGCATGTGAAAGTGTGAAATTATTGGTGGATCACGCGTTTCCATTTGATGGCAGTCAATGAGTCAAAGAACCGCTCTCCCAATTTTATACATAAATCTTATTGCTTATAATAAAAATTGACACAGGCACTGAGAGTGACATGCATTTTCGCATGCTTAATTAAAGAGGAAACATATTGAAACTTTTAATAAATGTTGAATTGAGTAAAAATTAAATATCAAAGAAATTTCGTGAAGTCTTAGTTTATACAAGTTCGAGATTATAAAAAAAAAATCAGAATTCGGATGAAAACGATATAATCTGAAGCACAGCCAGAAATAACTTTTATACTAAATTAGCATGTGATGATGCTATTTTGAAAAGAACATTTTATAATATTGAGTGTTGAGAACTTTTGTGCTCTTTGTATATTTGCTAATTGTTTTTTTTTTTTTTTATTCGAAGCTAAGTTTTTGGTATTAATGCAAAAATAAGTAAGAAATTGAAAAATTTCCCAAAAATTATATTTTTAGTATTATATGAGATACATTATTTCATTTTTATTACATTCCTTGATTTTTCTTAGGTAACTTTTGTGCTCAATTTGGGAAGATTAAGAATCAATTAATTTTTGGGAGTGGTAGATATACTGGTATTGAACTTCGGTTGTATTTTCTCAAAAAATCATACTATCTCAAGGACCGATGTGTAAGTTGCACCGCATTTGTTGTGTTGGTCTGATTTGTTGGGCCAACAAAGACTAAAAGATTGCCCCCAGGACCCATAGGATGGGAATGGGATCCTTAAATAACTCAAATTTTGAGTTTGGACACTGGCACGAATATTAAAGGACCCTGCATTGTACCTCAGGACCGTCGGATCATGATCGGACGGTCCGTATCCAAATCCAACGTTTGAGTTACTTTAGAGAATCGGACGACAAAGATTGAGACAGCCCCAAGGGCCCTACCACTCACTGTCTTAGTGTCTTTCTTCCTAACTCTCTCTCTAGTCTTTTTCTTGCTTGCAACACCAGCATGCACCCACTCTCAATTTCACATTCAAGAAGAAAAAAAATAAAAATAAAAATAAAAAAAGGAAAGAGACAAGAGAGATGAGAGAGATGAAACCTCATCTTCCCCTCCATAGAAGGAGCCATCTCTCCTCTTACTTCCTCACCTTATCTTTCGTTGCCTTCGCTACCATTCTCTACTTTCAGGATTTCACTTGCCTCCTTCGCCATCCCTCCTCCACACCACCCCTAAATCTAAATCTAAAAGGTAGGTTTCATTCCGTTCCAACAATTAATTTCTCTTCTACTTTATTAGATTTTTAATTGTGATTGTATTGAAGTTACATTTGCTATTTGTTTGTATTCTTTTTTTGTTTAATTATTGTTATTATAAGATTTTTTGCTATATGCAAAATAGCAAGGTATCTTTTAAAAATTGCGATCTGTTCTATTTGGAAATTTTTCTCAAACAATTTATCAGTAAAATAGTAAGCTCAATTGAATATTTGGAGATTGTTATATACAGGCTGAAAATTGCCTATTATCATAAACAAAAATAGCAGTGTATGTAAATATTATGAACAGTAATTAATATAACAAACAATATTATGCTTATCTAATCTCTCAAATTGAGTGCCACCTTAATGTGGGTAATTCGTAGTTGGATTGAAAGAAGTCACAATACAGGTTTTTTTTCTTCTTCAAAAAGAGTGAATAACACTAGGATTTGATGTTCTTCATAGAAAAGGATGATTATGCGATGGATCTTCCATTCACCATTGAAAAGGGAAATACTAGTTGTGACATCTTTGCGGGGCGATGGGTGTATGATGAGGTGGCACGCCCCTTCTATGCAGAGGAAGAGTGCCCGTACATCCAGCCT
Organism: Carex kokanica; assembly: GCA_025461125.1. Lineage (NCBI taxonomy): Eukaryota > Viridiplantae > Streptophyta > Magnoliopsida > Poales > Cyperaceae > Carex > Carex kokanica. The sequence continues at coordinate 735,534 of JAJGRX010001044.1, read as the reverse complement.
CAGCTGACATGTCAAACGCACGGCCGGCCTGACACAGGATATCAGCACTGGAGATGGCAACCTAATGCTTGCTCTCTTCCCAGGTACTACTACCTCTAATTATTAATAAAAAAATATTATTAATTTTTTTCATTGTTATTTTTTAAATCTGCAATCTCACGCAATTGGGTTCAGCAATTCTACAGTACTGAAACTTTTATTAATCACCAAAGAAATTGTTACTTATGTGACAATAGTTTCATTGTTTGTAAGGCTATGCAGGATACTTTTCATTGCAAAGGTATATTAAATTTTTTGAAGGTTTGGTAAGGCAGTTAGGCTATTTTTTCTTACAATGAAGGTACATGATATAATTAATGGAAACAGATGGTTGATGAACCACTTTTTCACAGATGAAAAGCAAAGGTACATATTAAAAAGATAACCTAAGTTAATAAGAGCACGGCAGATACCTTTTTCTTTTCTGCTTGTGGGATCATGTCAAAGGACACATCATAAATTCTGTGATTTTTTACCTGATTATAATTTGGTTGATAACTTTTTGGTGGGCATGTTAGTGTCTCCCGGCCATTGGTTGATAACTTTTCCATTTAGTATTTTATCAGATATATTTTTTGATCTAACAGTAAGCTTTCCTTGATATGCATATTATTATTCTATCATTGACAAATTTGTTCTGCCAAAAAGAAATTCTTCTTCATTTTATTATTTTGGCTGGTTGACATATCTTCTATATGTGGTACCTGATTTCAAATATTGACGATTAATTTGTCCATACGCAGTTTTTCCTTTTAATTAGATTTTGACCATAAACAGTTATTCTAACTTTAACGAATAATTTTGTCACTAGAAATGAACATCTTATGTAAGCAGACAGCTTGTTGGTTTCTGAATTTTGATGATAACTCTTTGTTGTCTGTATATGATATGCACTTCAATCACTTTTAAGTAATCTTTGTAGTTTGATTGAAACTTAGAACTGACAAGCTATTAAATATACGCAATGCTAATGTCAAAGGCAGATGTTTTCTGCTAAAAAAAATGCTTCCTCCATTATAACCTCTTTTTTTAATTTTTTTTTTACATAGTGCATGTAATTTTATTTGGTATGACTTTTTTAGATATGAACTGTCTTTAATTCATATGTTGCTATATGATGTATATTTCTGATTTAGTACTTCTCTTGTATGGAAAGCAAAACCTTGATAGTGATTTGATAATCTCATCTGTATACCCAATTACCCATTGCTTTTATTTGAATCAATATGGTAGGTACAAAGCGCAAATGCTTAAGTGATTATGTTATTATGGCCTTTTGTGGTTCACATGGAACTTGTAATCTGTGCCACACCAAAATTCCCAAACTCCACATTATTTTGTCTAACTCTTTGCAGCAGTGTGGTCCTGTCCTGGCCCCGCCCCACTTATTTATTAGCTGTTATATTAGTCCTGACCATATTTACCTTATCTTAACTAAACCACCTCACAGGTTGGATCTTCTGTGGTTACCTCTTTGACTTTCCTTCTCTTTGTTCTTGTGGAAATTAGAAGAATTTTAAATAATCTTGTAACACTTTGTCATATCATTTTACAAATTTGTGGCATCACCTTCAAATTGGCAGCTTCAACGCGACTTTAATGTGGGAAATGCTCCGAGGCAAGCGCTTGATGTATGTGGGGGATTCATTGAACCGAGGACAGTTTGTGTCCATGGTGTGCCTCCTGCACCGGGTCCTTCCAGAGGACACAAAGTCCTGGGAAACCTTCAACGACGACTCTCTCACTGTTTTCACAGCCAAGGTAATGTTGCGGTCCACACTCTTGAATTGATTACCTTTATGACCCTTTAAGTTCACTGATTTTCACTATAGCCCAAAAAAGTCTAAAGGTTTGCTAAGCGAAACTTATCTCAGATGCTAAGATTAGTTCAATTCTTTCAGGAATACAATGCTTCAATCGAGTTCTATTGGGCTCCATTCTTGGTCGAGTCAAATTCGGACAATGCTGTTATTCACAGAGTCACAGATCGAATTGTTCGTGCTGGGTCAATCAATAAGCATGCAAAGCATTGGAAAGGAGTTGATATTTTGGTGTTCAATACCTATCTATGGTGGATGACCGGCGCCAAGATGAAAATTATGTAATTCTTTCCCCCTTGAAGTTAATTTATGATGAGGAGGGCTCAAATGCCCCATTGTTTCATGCTCCAATCGTACCCTAACATCTTTATCTTCGATTTCAAATTCCAAACAAAAGATCTAAACTGCTTAGAGATCAAATTTTATATTTTTTGGAAATTTTTTACTATTTCTTAAGATAGGTACAAAATCAATGTTTTTCAGGAAATTGTGGACCATCTAAAAACAGTGATTTTGTACCTATCTTAAAAATTTAAAAATTTCCAAAAAATATAAAATTTGATCACTAAGCACATTTTAACATGGATATCATGTTGAGCAGTTCAGATCTTTTGTTTGGACTTTGAAATCGAAGATAAAGATGTCGGGGTACAATTGGGGCATTTGAGCCCTCCTCATTTATGGTTATTATTAATTAAATCACCAAGTAGATTTCTAAGTTACTTCGTTTTCTATTTTTAGTTTTGTTTGCAACGTATTAAATCATCAAAGGGAACACCTTAAATAACCATCCGAAAAAGGGCAGAACTAGTTGGGGCATTGCTATTGATTGCATGTACTCTTGCATATATGTGGGCATCGCTATTGAATAATTAGTGAAACATTGTTAGAATTCATTGTTGCATTTTATTTAAGTTTGATTTTTGCTAAGGTTACACCCTTTGATTCAAATAGAAAGAAGAATCCTTCTGATTTTAAATGTGCATCTCTGTGTGCTCATGACCTATGTGCCTGACAATGCTTTGCCCTAATATTTCCTTGTAATTAATTTTAATTTTGAAGGATTTGTTTGCACTAAGAAATACAAATAAGTAAATAACAATATGCATTCAAACTTTGTCCTTACAAATTTTTAGGAGGGGATCATTTGAAAGTGAGACGAAGGACATAAAAGAGATGGAGACCGAGGATGCATACAGATTGGCGTTGGGGAGATTGCTGATGTGGTTGGAGAAGAATGTCGATCCAAACAAGACTCGTGTTTTCTTTGCCACCATGTCACCCTCTCACACAAGGTTAACCGAAACAATTTTTTTTATGTAATATTCAAGAGTTTTTTTTTATGAAAATATTCAAGAGTTGAGTGAGGCTACGATACTATGCATAGCGCATATTGGTCCGTACTATGGATTAATATCTCCATTTTTAAAGTCCAAACCGTCGATCTAAACCTTTCAACACAATATCCATGTATTTGTAGATCAAATTTTACATTTTTAGAATATTTTTTTTTATAGATCACTTGATCTAAAGATTCTAAACCATTTAAAAGTAGTAGTTTTCTACCTATCTAAAAAAATAGTAAAAATATTCTAAAAAATGTAAAATCTAGTCTGCAAGTACAAGTACATATTCATATGAAGATCATGTCGGACGGTTCATATCAACTGTTTGGACTTTGGAGACAAAGATATTGATCCATAGTATGGACCAATCTGCTCTATGCATAGTACCATAGCTTCCCTCTTGAAGAGTGCAAAAGACCACAAACAATTTCAGTTGTCTTTAATGGTAATGAACACATTAATTAACCTCAACCCAATTATTATTTTAATTTAATATCCCTGTGAATTTGCAATACAGGAGTGAAGATTGGGGAGGTGAGGCAGGTGGGAACTGCTACAACCAAACAACCCCAATCGACAACCCGGTTTATTGGGGACCGAGCACAAGCAAGAGCATGATGCAAGTATTGAAGGAGGTTTTTAGTGCTTCGAGAGTACCTGTGACTGTGCTTAACATTACACAACTCTCAGAGTACCGTAAGGACGCGCACACACAGATATACAAAAAACAATGGAACCCACTGACACCCGAGCAAATTGCTAATCCACGTAGCTATGCAGATTGCAACCATTGGTGCTTGCCCGGTCTTCAGGATACTTGGAACGAAGTTTTGTACACCAAGTTATTCTTTCCTTGATAAAAGGTGGCACAAGTGTTTTATTTATTTCTTTTCTTTCTTTTCTATAGCGTATGCGTGTTTTGCTTTTGTTTTTTAGCTTTTTAAGTGTACCCCAAATTTTCTAATCAATTGATATATATGTATATTACAAGTGTTAGAGGCATTGAAATGAAAGATGTCTTGTTATTTATTTGCTTGTTTGTTTTTGGAGAACTGTAATACTCGTTTCGTAAATCATCCGGAGAGATAATTAAACTAGATGCACGTTTCGCAGGATGTAAATTGGCAATTTATGTCAAAAATTAGTAAATGATTTCAATGCTAATTGATGCAAATCGTCAACCAACTTAATTTGAATAATGAACAGTGAATTGTAGAGTGAGGCTACGATGATATCCATATTACGGATATATTACAGTGTGGTCCGTGTTACAGGTCCGATCTCTTTTTTTTTGCTTTTTTTTTTGATTTTTTTTTGAGTAAGGTTGGAGGGAAGTCACTGAACTATTTAATATTCTTGTTATTATAACAAATGATTTCTTCTATTTAGGTTTCGAATTCATGACCTCTCACATAGAGACCATGTGTCTTTGCCACTAGACCTTATAGGTCCGATCTTTATTTTTAAAATTTAAACAAATCTATTCGAATTGCTCTATATAATACATTTCATTGCAAAATATTTTATTATTTTTTAGATAGGTAAAAACTCATTCGGTCTTCAAATACATTTCCGATTACCACTACTGGTGAAGAAGCCAAGGAAAGTGGACTTCCAACCGATGTTATCGGCGATACAAAGTAGAATTGAGATAGAATTGAGAGCTGGACATTTAATTTTCTTTCTTATGAGAGGGATTATGCTCGTAAAAGTAAAAGTGGTGTTATCAGCAATGCCATTACACTACATATAAAATTTGAGAATACCGGTGGGATTATTAGATACATCGACAAAATGAGAAGAAACTTTTTATGAAAAATGTAATGATACTTGCAAGAGTATTATTGCTTGGTGAATTGGGAGACCGCAACAAGCCATATTGAGTCTATTGGGGCCACTGGTTCCTTTTTTTATTATTAAGGATCTGGTTTAAATCTTGCCATTTTACTCATGCTCGGTGAAAGTTATTAATGTAACCACCGCGTGGCGCTAGACAACACACGCAATTCACTTGTGCCTCAACTTACAAAACTTTGCATCACAAGGGGGTCATATCCGTGACGTAGGGGACGTTATGAAAGGTGAATATACCTATGAAGGTGAAAATTTTCATTTGGTTGTTATTGGAAAACAAAATCTTGACGCAGGAGGTACTATTATCACGAGGATGTACTGTTCAAATAGGATGCTAACTTTGTGTGTCCAATTTGGTAGAAACTTGGAATCACATCATGTGGGAATGCTCCTATGTGCAAAGATTATGGAGGGGGCTCCTGGCACATCACAATGTTACGTTGCAGGGAAATGTCATTCAGAAAATTTGGATCAAGGGTCTTTGGACACTGATGTCGTAGGACAGGCTGCGCTGGAATGTGATTTGGGTGGCGGGGACTTCGGTGCTGTAGTGTGAAAGGAACGGAAGGGTCTTTTCCAGCAAATAGAAATTAGCCCGTTACCTTATAAATGAAACGACACTAGAGATTGCCTAGTGGCTAAATTCAGTTTGAGAGAATTAGTGTTATTATATGTGACTTATAATTATAGATTAATTAGAATATTTGCGTAAATAATTTTTTTATTAATATATTTATTGGCGTTTCGTCAACTATCAAAAATACATTTCTGATAAAGATAACTAAATAATTCCAATCGACTGTATGAACATTAAAATGCAAATATAAATTCTTAACCCGAATCAATATATAGTGTAGAGGAGGGTTTCAATACCTCATGCTTTTCATATTTCATCATGCCTCATATTTTATATCTTCGTTTTTAAAGTTCAAATTGTCGATCCGAACCACTCAACATGATATCCATATTACAATATATTTGGAGACCAAATTTTATAATTTTTGCAATTTTTTTACTATTTTTTTAAATAGGTACAAAATCACTGTTTTTGAATAGTTCAAAAACAATGATTTTGTACGTATCTTAAAAAATAGTAAAAAATGTTCAAAAATTGTAAAATATTATCCCAAGCATATTTTAGTATAGATATCATGTTGAACGGTTCAAATTGACAGTTTGGATTTTAAAAACTAATATATTAAATATAAAACATAATGAGATATGAAAGACATAGGTTTTGAAAACCTCCTCTAATATAATATTAGATAACCTCGCTCTAAATGGACAAGCGGAGAGTTCATATGATATAAAATGGATCTGAATTGACATAATCTGGCTCTCAATTCATGTTTTAAGGGAATCAGAGTAGGTCCGATGGGCATCGGACCTACCTTGGTTCGATGGGTGTGATGACCATTCGATCTGCATCAAGATTCATGTGCTCTTATCAAAATCCGTGCAAGTATGTATCAATTTCCGTGCGCATAGATCTTGATGCTAATCGTACGGTCCTAAAGCTAATTGAACCTAAATGTAGGTCCGATGGGCATCGGACCTACTCCTATCTCTGTTTTAAGAGCCCAAAATCTTTCTGTAGCAGAAACAGAGCAGCAGCATTCGGTGTAACGATTCGTGGACAGCTACAAACAAACAGCACCAGTCAATTTGTTATTAATTTCTGTGGGGTTCGCATGCCGCTCGTTACCACGGCAAAACAAACACCAACCTAATTTCAAGTTCGTGCCTTTAAGCAACTATAAAACCCATGTGAAATATAAAATATTAATGTTACGCTGTACAAAACACAATAAATAATTAATATATAATACTGATACATGAAATATATGAGAAACTTTTTTTAAAAACACGAAACTTATGAAGAACATATTATATATATATATTCTGAACAGATCAATAAAATAATTAAACCAATTTAAAGTCAATTACGATGAATTACATCATTTGAAATCTGCTTGAAAAGTAGTTTGACATGTTTGTATCAATTTTAAACTAATCGGTGATTCTGGAGTTAAAATCTGAAACTCTGAAACTCTGAAATTCTAAAATCTATTTTATGAATCTAATTGTCTGATCGGAACATCTGAAGATTTGTCTGACTCTAAATAAAAGGGAAGGAGGGTTCAAATGCCTTCATTTTTTGTGACTCCACCGTGTCTCTATTTTTAAAAACTTTAATAACTCAAAATTTAAAACTTAAAAGTCAAAATGAAACCGTTAGATATGATCTACATCATTTTATTTATGTGCTCATAAAAAATTATCACATTTTGATTTTGTTTTTATGTGAATCAATAAGTTGAAAAATCAACGTCTAGAAATTATCTACATTAGTACGTTTTTTACAAGCACTTGATGACAACCAAAACAAAATTGAAATGTCATAATTTTTTACACATGCATAGATAAAATGATGTAGATCATATCCAACGGTTTTATTTTGACTTTTAAGTTTTAAATTTTGAGTTATTAAAGTTTTAAAAAATAAAGACATGACAGAAGCATGAAAAATGGAGGCATTTGAACCTTCTCTTTAACTAATTAATTATTTTAATAAATTGGACCTAATGGGCCCTATGTCAGCCCCCCTTCTCTTAACCCCTCTGTCTTGTCATTATTTTCCTCTCATAACCCTCCTACTTTCTTATCTCGACGCTCTTTTTATGATACATTTATATATAAAATTTATATAATTTTGAATTAATTTAGTATAAAGTCGAGTAATTTTTTTATAAATTATATAAATGCATATATTATTCATAATGTTTTGGCTGCTTCAGTTTATATTAATAAGTTTAAAAAATTATAAATTTTGTATATAAATACATTATTCATGAAGATATTTGGTTTTAATAATTTGAATTCGTTATTTAAAAATAATTTGATAGATTTTAGAGTTAACCTCACAAAAAGTAACCATTTGATTATCAATCATTTGTCTGGATGTTGATATTTATTTGAATTATGTTATTGAATGTTTGCATTTATCTGCGTATCCGTATAATAATTTTATTTAAATCAACTTAAAGATGTGGATATTTAATTCCGAATATGAATTTCTCGCAAGTGGTACCAGCTTGGCAGTCTCTGCCAAGTTCTAAAAAAAAAATGAATTTCTCGCAAGTGCACAAACTAAAACTAAATTCCACACTGCAAAAATTTATTTTTCATCTATTTCATTATTAATTAATATTAATATTATTATTATTTTTAGAACTAGGGTGTTCTTATCTTCAAAACCTATCAAATTCGCTTCAAATTAGAAATTCAAATAGTTAAAGCCGATCTAATTCACAAGTGATACGTTTACATGTAAAATTTATAGTTTATAAATTAATTTAGTATAAAGTCAAGAGTTAAAAAATAAAGGTTTATAAGTTAATTTTCATACATTCTTTTTTCATTATTTTTCTACCACTTGAATTTGACTTTATTATTATGATGATGAGAACTATATAATTATAACTTAATGACACTGTTTAATTATATTTTAGATTCTTGTTAAAAAAATGGCTTACATGTACATAAATCAAATGTCGTATATTAATTCGTGGCAGATTAATTAATTGTTACATCTCTCTACTGGCCCCGGCCAGTATGACACTGTGATAATTCAATGAATAATATACATCACAATGATTACATAATTAAGCCACTTTCCAGTCTTTGTGAAGCTTTACAAAAAGAAAATACAATGATTACATAAGTAGACCAGCAGATTCATTTCCTAGCTGGAATGCGCACAGATCTATACAAATCACGACAAATTAAAGAATACGCACCAAACTTTCCTTACTTCTTATGTAATGTATAGTATACGCATCAGCCTAGACATGTTACCTAATTTGGTTTTGAAGATTTGCTCCCTTTATACACAAATTAGAAATTAGAAATATGGGAAGTTTTATAATTCTTAGTACTGTGCTGATTTCCTTATTACTTTTCCTAAACAGGAATGAATGATATAGAAATTATCAAATGCCCTCCCAAATAAAATTAATCCAATTGTTAGTAAAGAAAGCACATCCAATGAGTGAATATTTACTTTTTGCTACCCAATATTAAAACTTAATTTGTCACTATTGCAAGCACATCCAATGGTTAGTGAAGAAAACAGGGAAATATGAATTTTTTTTTTTTTTTTTCTTTTCAAAAGCGTACTGGTGTTGTTATCCTGTCTATCATATTTTGTAAGGAGATCAGGTGATGGAAACTACAACTGGAGCAGCTTCAGATTGAATTCTCTTTTTCAAAAATGTTTTGACATGAAGTTTAGGTACACCAGCTGATACATTCAAGGATTCAACAACCCTCACCTAAACTCAACCCTTTCACAGGAAGCAAAACCTTGGAAACACCTAAAAAGGCTGATTCATCAACCAATCAAATATGCCTACTTCAAAATTCAAATCTTCTCCCTTGGCTCTCAATTTAAAGGTTTGTTTTTCAGTATACTCTTCAAACCTACCATGCACAGATAATTATAAACACAGAGTAGAGACGAATAAATGACACCACTATATGTAATGTAATATAATGTCCTTAGCTTAAAAATCTAACCCTAATTTTTATTTTCCTCCTAAGATGATGAAACTAAAGAATCAGTTCAATTCCCTAGTAGCATTCTTATTTGGCCTCTTAGTATTTCTTGCTGCATCCTTTCGACTGCAAAATGGCAATTGGAAGGCCATCAATGCAATAGCATCAAGAAAAGAAAATAAGGGAGAGTGCGACTTCTTCTCTGGTCGTTGGGTCTATGACGACATGGAGTACCCACTTTATAATGAGAGACAATGCCGGTTCATGTCTGATCAATCGGCATGCATGAAGTTTGGAAGATCGGATTTGGTGTATCAGAAATGGAGATGGCAACCAGATGGGTGCAACATTCCTAGGTATGTATAATATATATATATATATAGAGAGAGAGAGAGTTGGGCTATGGTGCATTGCAATGTATAGCCCCTCTTGTACATTGGACTATAAATCGTTAGTTTTGATTTTTAAATAACTGATCCAAACTGTTTAATTTGATATTCATATTAAAATGTGCTTGGAGATTAAATTTTACATTTTTTTTTTTGCTATTTTTTTAGAATTTTTGAAAATCACTGTTTTTCTATGTTTCAGAAATTTCTGAAAAATAGTGATTTTCAAAAATTCTAAAAAATAGTAAAAAAGTTTCAAAAAATATAAAATTTGGTCTTCAAGCACATTTTAATATAAAGAACATGTTGAGCCTTTTAGATCGACTGTTTGAACTTCAAATCCAACGGTTTACAATCCAATGTATAAGATGGCATATACATTGCAATGTACCATAGCCCAACTCTCTCTCTCTCTATATATATATCACATAAATATATTTTTCATTTTCAAAACAAACTTCCTATCATAAACCTTCTTAGATATCTTCGCATGAATGCGCTCATAGAAATATGAATGATTTTACTTTCCAGAGTCAGCATTTTAAAATGTGTTTTGTTAGTAATGAATCCGAATAAATTAGGGTGCTATTGTTTTCGGGTAATAGAAATGAGAATTCTCAGGTGAAGTTTTGCATGAATACAAGCAGATTCAATGGAGAAAAGTTGCTGGAGAAACTAAGAGGCAAGAGGATGGTATTTGTCGGAGATTCACTGAACAGAAACCAATGGGTCTCCATGGTTTGCCTCCTTGACACCTCCACACATGGATCCAACAACACCATGGAAACCCATAAAAACCTCATGTCCTTTAAGATCAAGGTATACCTAGCTAATACATTATTACATTATATCTGTATATACACTAATCATGATTTTTTTTTTATTAAACAAAGAATTGTTACCAAATGGTTACAACATAAGGATTGGTTGCTTCTCTCCCTCCATTTATGAAATATAGAGCAGTACAAAAATAAAAAAGTATAAAAAGGTAAAAAATTTCCTCAAAAGAATTACTCTCTCAAAAACAAAAATGCCATCTTGGAAAAAGTTATAAGAAACAACTAGTAGAATATATTAAAACATGACAATGAACTTGATAAATATGGCAGGATTACAATGCATCGGTTGATTTTTACTGGTCCCCACTGTTAGTGGAGTCAAATTCAGACCACCCAGTGCTCCACCGTGTGCCAGACAGGATTGTCAGAGCACATTCGATCGAAAAACATGCAAAACACTGGACTGATGCTGATATATTGGTTTTCAACACATACCTTTGGTGGAGAAGGAAAAATATGAAGATATTGTAAGTTCATTGCTCTGCATTTTATATTTGCATAAGCATTCACTATCTATCTCAAACTATCTTATGCAGTATAGGTTAGTTTTAGTTCTTTGTTTCACATAGACCATGTCATTATGATGAATTTTAAAATTGATTCGGTTAACTTCTTTTTGTTCCCAGGTGGGGCTCATTTGAAGAGAATGGTGGGGTCTACAAGGAGATTGAGAGTTTAAGGGGTTATGAGTTAGCGATTAAAGCTTGGTCTGATTGGCTTGAATTTCACATCAATCACACAAGGACCGAACTCTTCTTCATGAGCATGTCACCAACCCATTCATCGTAAGTGTGGAACCAGATACAGTACCAGTCTATTTATTGGTATAACTGTTGTATAGTAGGTTCATTCCAGCACTAGATCACAATGAGGACCAATGCTGGTATTACCTATTTTATCAATTTCCCTAGTATGCACATAAATAGAGAATATAATAAACCCCCATGGAGATTGATAAAGCTTCAATTGTACAATAAAACCCCAGTTCACCGCAAATTTGCACCAGTTAAGCCTCAGCTTGGCAACATTTTGGTAATTTCATTACTCAATTTAACCTGATCAACTGAGTTTTGCCCCAATTTACCTCGAACAAAGTTTTCAGAATAATAGAAAAGTAAATCTATACTAAATATTTACATGCAAATCTCAGCAGAAGTTGGTACTTTCGGAGTGAGTATCAAGTTCTTTTATGGTAACCGATAGAAAAATTCATGCAAATCTTAATCACACTTATATATTCTATAGAGGAGATGAATGGGGGACTGATAGTGGCCACAACTGCTACAATGAAACCTTACCTATATTACGAGATGGATATTGGGGCGAAGGATCTGACCCGAGATACATGCATGTGGTAGAAACCACTATTCAAGAACTAAAACAAAAGGGTGTGAATGTGAAATTCTTAAATATCACACAGCTGTCGGAGTACCGTAAAGACGCTCACCCTTCTGTATACAGGAAGCAGTGGGACCCACTGACAGAGGAACAACTGAAGAACCCAAGCAGCTACGCCGATTGCATACACTGGTGCCTTCCTGGTGTTCCTGACATATGGAATCAGATATTGTATGCGCATATTTTTCCATGAACATAAAAGATTTTGGTTTTCTTTCTTTTTAACCAGTTTCTTAACTGTGTTTTCCTCCTGAAATTATTCAATTGTAAGATAATTTTAACTCATAGGTGGAGAAATTAAGGACTATGAGAATAGATCATGGCAAGGACCTATTTTGATATCTGTGCAGCAAAGATAATCATTGCCAGAAAAAAAAAAAAAAAAAAAAAACAGACTGGTAACATAGTGTGGTACCTTGGGAAACTGGATATGACTTGTGAGCAGAGAGGCAAAGCTTGTACACTAGATAACTCCAAAAACTAAAGACCTGTATTTTTTATATGGTGAAAACTTCCCATTTGCACATAAGAATAAAGAAAATAATCTCCAAATCTATAAGCCATTCGAAATACACACTATGAATTTATTCATACTAATATGACATGTAATCTTGCATCTTCTTCAATTAACCTAAGGTTTTAAACTCAACTAATTAGTCATTTCTCTACAGTGAGATGCACTAACTCTTTAAATTCTAAGAATCTAGTCTCACTATAATGCGTCCTTCGCTTATTCGGCCAATATGTCAACCAAATCTTCCCTTTTATCTCCCACTCCATAGTCTTTCCTATAACCGTTTCTCCTACTTTCCAACAAACACTCTCCCCATACTCATCTTCGGCAAATATGACACCTCCTTCCCTTGTAAACGGCCGGTGCACACTGGTGTACCTGTTTCGGAACCACGATTTCGGCTTGAACAATGCAAATTTTGGTGGTTTCAATGAAAACACCTCTCTCCCATTGACACCATCATGCAGTATCCAGTTGAGAATTGCACTGTCACCATACACTGACTGTTCAAATTTCCAAGGTTTTAGGCTTAAAACTATGGTTTCTTGTGATGAAATGGAGAGTCCGATGGATCTCGGGGGCTCAAAGGTGCTTTCCATTGTTTGTGATATGCCGACCTCATGGGCAGGATTGTCTGTGGATTTGCTCACTGTGACTGAGAGTATGTCAGATTGGAGCAGAGGAGTGAGTTGCAAGCAAATGCGGGACGGGAAGTGTTTTTCATCAGAGCCGTAGCCTTGCTTTTCCATCAAGGTTTCAGATACCAACCTGATCAGATTGCACCTAAGAAAGAGATACATGTGTGAGTCTGAGATCAAATAGAGTGGACATTGTAAGCGAACCACTGTAAACAATTAGTACTAGCTTGTGCTGCTCTTTAAGCAAAGATAATCAAACCTATTGCAATAAAACTCTTTTGGGTGTCTGTACTTGAATCTAAAATTTGCAATAGTTGATAGAGTTAAGATTTTTATAGCATTTCAAACCTATTGCACAGAAGTAGAACTCCAAAGGTGATTGATTAACTAATAGTTGTGTACCAACCTTATGTTATCCACATTCACGTTTATATCGATCCAATCCTCCTTGAAGTTCAATTTGTACTGAAATTGAATTACACTCTCAAATTGTTGGTAGTTGAGAGAGAATTGAAGCCTTGCGTCCTTCGTGCTACTGCTAGGATATTCTGTGGCCATTGCAACCATAGGATAATACAACTGAACTTTCCATAGATTACTAGCTGAAATAGCATAGGAGAACAAAGGAGAACATGTCGTCAACTCTTCATTGCCCAAAGCCTTCAACTCAAGTATCCAATTTGTAAACCCTAGGTTTAAAGACCTCATCCATTGCTCCTCAATGTTTGATCCTAAAACCCGCATGAGTTGCTTTGATGCTTCCCTCATTTTCGTAGTCCCCAAGCAAACTCTAATTGTTTCCACAAAACCGCGCCTAAGATCAAGTGGGGCTTCATATACACAAACTAGGAAAGCAAGGGTAAGGAATGCAATGTTAAATGCATCTGCGAAATTCTCGCATGCATCCAAAGCAATTGTTCTGAAGGTATATTTGTTACGATGACCGTACTTGAGTACAGCAGATACTATGTTGAAGAAAAACTTTCGCATAATTTCTTCATCGATTTGATGGCCATTCAATCGGAAGGAGTTGGAGGTCCAAAGTGAGGTCGGCACATGGCCGGTAGAAAAGATGGAGAAAGAGAGGTTTGATGGTAGGTGTAGTTTGGGGGGTTTGTTGATAACTAGGGTTAGTGAATGGTTTCCTTCGAGAGAGGTACATATCTGGAGAGAGAGAGAATTTGTACTCCATTGGTGGATTGGTGGGAGGGTTGTGATCCATTCCCAGATGTCAGGCACAAAGGAAGTAGCCATTTGTAATGAGGTTTACACTGCTACGTATTGATGGATATATATAGAAAATACTAATTATCTAGATAGTGTTAGTACTTAGTAGAAAATAAAAGAAGTTATCAATTAGAAGTGTAATTTCTATACACTGCAAATTAACTTTTATAGCGTGAATGAATCATGTTAATGGTTTAGAGCAAAGACTCGCTATCATAGTCTAGTGGGGTTTCGCCTTGCACTTAAAAAGAAAAATTGACTACACACTGGATGTAATCTGATCTCCTCCAGTCACAGAAACAACTCGATCCTCTCCCGTTCTGGCATGCGAAAAAGTAATCAGAGCAAGATGGAGAGCAGGGGGTACTTAATTACAGATCTTTTTTCTTTTATCTGATTGAAATGGAGGGAATGAAAGTATTAAGAGGTAAATCAGCAGAGAATACGGTGGAATCCAGTTGTGGCAAAGAAATTTATCTCAGATTCTCACTTTCCTACCAGATAGTGCTCCAGATTATCAAAGCTTGCGGGGTTGTTCAACTGAACATGACATTAGCCAACAATTTGAGTTTCTTCAAAGAATATAAGTTGCATGTTCTTTTAGAAAGGCACCAATGAGACCTTTATTCCAACCAACATTCCTTGGCGTAGGTACTAATCATTCTTATATGACGAAATGGTGCTTCATTTGGAAAGTTAGAAAGTAGTCAATTTATCAAAGCATACCTTTTAGAAAGGTAAAAAGTGATAATCTGTATATAAGAAAAAAAGAACTGAGAACAATACTTCAGAAAAAAAGACACAAAGGTAATGCTTACATGCGGGTTAAGTTATGACTTATGACGAAACATTAGAATAAAGTTGGCAAGCTGAGCTATCAGGTTGGGTCATCGATCGACCTTGGGTCTTTAATCGCTCAGATTGAGCCATGCTCAGAGATTGTGTTTTGCCTTGGTTCACTGTGTCAACTCATCTGACTGTTCAGCCATTTCAGGTTTAGTCGTCCAATTCTCGGATCGGAACTTCAGATTTAGTTCCAAAGGTGTTTGGATCCAGGATTTGGCTCTTTTGGGTTATTATCTATCTCAAGTTCTCAACACAAATTGATAGAGTTGCAACTGAATACTGTTTCAGTCAAATCGGTTACGAGCCAGGGGAAGCAAGTCTGCATGTTGTTTCGGCAAGGCAGTATCAGGTTACAAGTCACAGGGGTATCAGATTGTTCAGGTCCTCGTCATGGAGTATAGTGATCGGGTTTGGATTGGATCAATTCTCTGGTCTTTGAATTTTCAGTAAAGTCAGGTTTATCTGGGTCCTGGTTTCGATAGACTTCAATCCAAAAAGGCCGATTAATTAGTCTTCCTTGTGTGTGTGCATGAGAGCGGGATGAGTTGACTGGATCTGTGTGTTATGTGTCTACAAACTTATTTTCTCTTGAGCCTTAATTTGGAATGTACCTAGCTAACTTCTCCCCAAAATGACCTTTTGTTTTCTTTTGATAATTAGCAAAGTGACTTATCTATAATTAATTAACTGAACTTACCGTTAAACCATCAGCACAAAATTGCGAATAAGAATTATCATCATGCACGCCAGATCCAAATAGAATGGGTCAGTACAACACCGAGGCCAATATAATAATCTATCATGGATCACTAAATGGTATAAATGGTCATCTTATTTATCTCTAAGCAGATTATTGGGAATGTGTGGTATGAATAGTCATGACTCGTGAACACCATTTGTACTAGCACTTGGCCAAACAGTACCAGTCAAGTTTTATACTGGTTAAATTACTTGGGCCTCTAAGAATGGAAGATTGGAGAGAAGTAACCACACAGTGGCCTTATTTTAGTTTCATAAAACTTAAACCTACAAAAACCAAGCAAAAAAGAGAGACTGTAACCTACAAAAAGGGAGACTGTGACCACACAGTGGCCTTATGTTAGCAATTCAATTAAACCTACAAAAACCAAGCAAAAGCATTTAAAATTTCAGAAAGGGACGTAATAGAGATAAGATTCTAGATTAGAGGATTAGGGGCAGAATTGTAATATTGATGTAATTAGAGTTAGTTAGTGGCATTATCGTGATTAGTCTATTGTTTATATATAGATGCAATGCCTCACTGTGTAAATCATCAAAGTATGAAATAAAGAATTATTTCTCAAAACCTATTCTCTATCTCTCTCTTTAGGACGCAATCGCGTCTCAAAAGAGAGACTGTAACCCTCACTAAAAGCTTGTGTATGTGAATTTTTAGTGGGGCTAGGGTAGTAACAGTGCACTCAATTGTTCAAATTAGTAAGGTAAATTATCAAACAATACACACAGAACAACAGGGGAAGAAAAAAAATCAATCCAACAAGGTGAAAACAACATCTTAACTACATAGTTCGAATCAAAATCTGTTGTGTTTATACATTTGTGTTATTCAAATGAAAAAAAAAAGACAGTAAAAGAAAACAAAAAGAGAATACATTTACAGGTGTAAAGAATAAACAAATACCATAAAATATTGTTGCTACTGATGCAATGCATAACCTCCTCTATACTATCGTAATGCCTCAGTCATTACCTTCATTGTTCTCTCTCTCTTGACCTAAATACATACAGCAATAAACAGTTGGTACACCTCAAGTAATTCAATTATTTCTTTACAAATTTGTCTACCGTCTACTTTCTTTTATTTTGCTTAATGCTTAATTGAGGCCACACAGCACTGCAGCTAATTTTTTTTTTTTCAGGAATGGCTGTTCATACAATAGTGAACAAGGTTATGTAAACCCTAAAAAGGAAGCCTACGTATGAACTGGCTGGTACAGTTGTATTTAGTTTTGGTCTACAAGCTAATTATAAGTGGGAGAGGAGGGGTTCCGATGGGCATCCAACCGAAATCCACCCGATGCCCGGTTTAAGCTGTCCAATCCACATTGAGTTCGCACAAACAGTTTGATTCATGGGACGACTTAGACCGGGTATCGGACAGATTTCGGTTCGATGCCCGTTGGAAAACCCCCGCTCCCATTATAAGTACCTTCTGTAGGTAATACTCTGATGAATTTGGCAATCTTCTGAAAAAATGTCAAGAAAAGCAAAAGAAGAAACTAAGAAAATAAATACTAGGAAAAAGGAATTACATTACTAACCTTAAAGTAATGCAACAACAGGCGAGCTGTTAAGACTTAAGACTCAATTTTTCACCATGCAATCCCATCAAAATAAATAAGTTTAAGAGTGTTTAACTCGGACCTGGATTTATAGATCTGAACCTGACCACCTGAGCAGATATACCTCACCAAAAATGATCCAGTAAGCTCACTGTCGCATTTCCAGATCTTGCACTTTACACAGATCAAGTAGCATTCTGAATTCATTTATGGATCAAGCCCGATTTGGCTCGTAACAAATTTCAACCCATCAGCATAAGATTGTAGGATCTAGGGTCAAGGGCCAAAACTCTGATTAGAAAAGCCTTCTTGTTCGGTGGATGATACCTCGTGCTTCCAGGGTTTAGTAATTCCATGAACCAAAGTTGTATAAGAGACCTCGTCCAATACAAACCCTCTCTCAGACAATACCTCGAGAATCTTGTCCGAGTCATCTGAAACACCATTTTCACAATAACCTAAAATCAAGCTATTATAAGTAATATTATCTGGCACCACACCACTCTCTACCATCTCACTAAAAATTGCATTTGCCTCTTCATTCTTTCCGATTTTAGAGTAACCATGAATAAGCACTGTGTAAGTGATCTTATTTGGAGCAATCCCATTTGCGCACATTTCATCGAATAACTTACGGGCTTCAACCATTTGTCCCATTTTACAACAGCCAGTAATAATGGTAGTATAACTTACCACATCTGGCTCTAACCCGTTGTCCCTCATATTCCCCAAAATACCCCTGGCCTCTTCCAAACGGCCAAGAATGCAAAACCCATTCATTAGTGTGCAATAAGTCACCTTGGTCGGTACAATTCCTTTACACTTCATATCATCAAATAGTTCTGTAGCCTTCCAGACATTACCTTCTCTGCAAAATCCTCCAATAATCAAATTGTATATAATAGCGTTCGGTTTTAGCCCCAAATCAATCAACTCTTGCAAATAAATCATAGCCTGGTTTACATCCTTCATTTTGCAATAACCATGTATGATTGTACCAAATACTACAATATCCAAGGGTAACCCTGAAATTTTCATCTCGTTCAAAACCCGTACTGCCTCCTCCATCTGACCCAAATTGCAAAATCCAATAATCAGAGAACTATATGTGTAACTGTCTGGTTTAAACCCTTGTTTAATCATGTCATCACGAAGTTGCATCCCTTGGTCCACTCTGCCCTCTTTACAACAGCCGTATATTAGAGTATTATATGTCACCTTATCGAAAACCAATTTTTTGTCTATCATTTCTCTTAACACAGCAACAGCCTCTTTCATATCTCTCAATTTACAAAGGCCGTGAATCAATGCATTAGAGGTCTCAACATTAACCCCAAAACCTCGCTCTAGTAAATCAAACCACACAGCTTTTGCCTCCTTCCACATCCCCTTTTTACAAAGTGACCTTACAAATGTAGTCATGAGAGAATCATTCGGCTTCAATTTCCTAGACACCATTTCTCTAAATATTCTTAAAGCTGAGTCCAATCGAGAAGCCCTTGCAACAAGCCAAAATATCATGGTATTAAATAAGCCCACATGTATAATCATTCTCTTTGATAACATCACCTCAAAAAGCCGTTCAGCTTGGTTGAAATTGCCTTCCTTGCACAATCCCTTTACAATAGAGTTGTAAGTAATTGAATTTGGTGTCATTTTCTTAGAAGACATTTCATCGACTAACTCCATTGCATACCTGCAATTACCTACTCTGCAATGCCATCCAATTAAAGTGTTGTATACAAACTCATTTGGTGCAATACCCATTGCTTGCATTTCCTTCAAAAGAGCATCTACACCTTCAAACCTATTAACCTTAACCAATCCATTGATTAAGATCCCATAAGTGACTACAGTAGGTTTTAATTTTCTCTTAATTATCTCCTCCTTGTACCTAAATGCCTCATCAATCCTCCCTTTCTTGCATAGGCCATCTATAAGCATATTATAAGCAATATCTGATGGCGGAACACCAACCTTTTCCATTTCCAAGAGAAGCACAATTGCCTCCTCTAGTTCCCCTTCCTTACACCTCAACCGAATCAAAGGCGTGTAAGAATAGGAATTCGGAGCAACCCATTTCCGTATTTCATCGAGCACCTCACGTGCGGCGGCAAAATTGCCACCTTGAGCAATATTATCCAGAAGAAAATTACAAGTTTTGACAGTCGGGCATAGCCCATGAGAAACGAATATTCTAAAAGCCTCCAGAGGGAGGCTTGATCGTGAAATCTTAAAATTTAAGCAACAGACATGGATCAGCGTGTCGACAGCAGGTGAAAAGGGGGAGCTTTCAGAAGGCACCGTATCGGCCACGGCATGGACCAGGTCTAGGGAAGAGAAAGGAGGAGTGTTGGATGGGTCAAGGAGGCGCACGAGAAGAAGCCGGGCGGAATTGGTGAGGTTGAACTGGAGGAGGGAATGGAGGAGCAAGGCATAAGGTCTGGGGTTGGGGTTGGGATCGGGGGTTTGGCGCTGGAAAGAGAGGGAGGAAATGAGGGAGTCAAGGCGGAGAGAAGGGAGGCGGTAGACGGAGGAGGGATCGGAGAGGAGAGCGGAGATGTCTTTGGAGGCGGATGAGGCGGAGGAGAGGGATCGGAGAAGAGAATAGGAGAAAGGATTGCGGCGGCGGAGGTGGAGGTGGAGAAGAGAGG
Organism: Carex kokanica; assembly: GCA_025461125.1. NCBI lineage: Eukaryota > Viridiplantae > Streptophyta > Magnoliopsida > Poales > Cyperaceae > Carex > Carex kokanica. The sequence continues at coordinate 715,089 of JAJGRX010001044.1, read as the reverse complement.
GTCGTGGCCTCATGGCGGCCAGGTGTGCGTGTGTGTGTGAGAGAGAGAGAGAGAGAGGCAACACAAAGGAGAGACAAACAGAAGAAAGGAGGTATCAGTTGGGCTGTGTGGCTGGGCCCACTTGTCGGAAGGAAAACATTTCGCATAGTTCTTTTTTTTTATTAATCCTTCAAGCATTTCCTAATTAGATATCATATATTCATATCCTTTAGAAACTTTACAATACGGTATTTTATTGTCAAAAAGTTTTTCTTCTTCTTCTAATATAATTTTTTTTTAAGTTTACTATTTAATTAATTACAGATGTATCAAGACATTGTTTATTAAAAAAAAGGTCTTCGAGTTAATTCGTATATATATTGTTGGATTATTCTTTTTTTCTTTTTTTCTTTTTGTGGAGATAGGAGTAGGTCCGATGGGCATCGGACCTACAATTAGGTTCAATTAGCTCTATCACCATACGATTAGCATCAAGATCTATGGGCACGGAAACTGATAAGACTTGCACGGATTTTGATGCAGAGCACACGAATCTTGATGCAAATCGGATGGTCATCACACCCATCGAACCAACATCGGACCTACTCTCATTCCCTTTTTGTGATGTGCGGCTGAGAGCACACTGAAAATATTAGATTACAATAGATGTAATTATAATAGAAGGCAATTATCTAGCGATGAATCTAACCACCAAAACCAAAGCAAGATCTATTTATGTTCCACAAAAATATTTGCTTGTAGGTTCCAAGTCTGTGTTGTATTTTACACACGTCCCCGGATTTGCGGTGAGAAGTTTCATGTTAAGATATGAGTGGATTTTTTTTAACGATGAATTAATTTTATAATATTAATAAATGTTGAAACAAATTGAAATTTTTATAATTTGACAGTCGGAATGTTACTGATACATTATTTGCATTCAGAGGCGGAGGCAGAGGCAGAAAATTGATTAATGGGGGTCAATTTTCAGGGTAATTCTTAGTAATATGAAATGCTAGAGTTCTCCAAATTATACACAGTATACAATAATTAGTTTTTCTTTGAAAAAAAAAATGGGAGTCAACAATATAAACTTTTCACATAAAATATGGGGGTCATTTTGAGATTCCCATAGCATTTTATAATAAAATATATGTGAAAAACACATATCTATATATCTAATCCTTGATAGAAATTGTTCTGTTCATCTACAGTTCAATTTACAGTATGAATGACAATTGGGTCCTACCTTCCAGCGACACAGATCCATCTAATTTTTTTCCCTCCGCCTTCTTTTTCCACCGTCTTCTTCTCTCTGGAATTTTCTACGCTCCTCTGCTCACTTACAGCGACCCCCCTCGCCTATCTACTCTCCGTATCCTTCAACTCTCTCCACTCTACACCATGCTCTCTTTCCTGCGCAGTTGTTCGAATTCCCTCACTTCCTTTCCTCTCGCTCCTTCTCTTCCTCCGTCACCTCAAAAATCGTTCTCTCCCTCTCTCTCTCTCTCTCTCTCTCTCTCACACACATACACACAAAATTTCCGCTCTCCACCGCAACAGAAACTCTGTCCGCTCTCACAAATTTCATTTCCCTCTCGGTCTCTACTCCCTACACCTCACGCGACTGAGAACCCAATTCATTGCCGTGATTTCCCCTCCTGACAACGATCTCTTGAGGTAAGTTCAAACTGTTTTCATTTTCTTTCTTCGATTTTTAGATATTTTCCTGCTAATACTACTGAAAAATGCTTCATTTCAGCCTGTGTTTGATTTTAGAAATTAGGGTTTACAATTGTGTTTTAATTTTATCGTTTAGGATTTTGAGATAATGTTTGTGTCTTTGATTGTTTCTAGGTTAGTAGTTTTATTTTGAAAAGACGACAATTTTAGGGTTTAGGGTTCATGATTCTATTTGTAGTTGTTTTAGGGTTTACATGTCAAAATTGTAGTTGAATCTTCTCTTTAGTTAGGAAGTTATAGCACCACAGGAAAAACAATGCCACATGAGGGTTTAGGGTTTTACCTTTCAATTTTTTCTTGGATTTTTGTCTACTGTTTTCTCTTAGTTTTTCAAAATTCTCTATTTTAAGTTGGCAACTAATGATATTCAAAATGAATTGATTCTCTCTTATATTTGTTTTTGCAGTTTCGTTTCTGTAACAACTAGCTTGCTCAGAGTTAAACAGTGTTCTTTTCCGTGGTTTGTACAGTCTTTGAGGTAATTGTTTTTATCATTTATTTAACTTTCAAGGATTAGTTATAAGTAAAAAAATCCCAAAAAATTGCCTTACATGGCCTTTGCACAAGGTTTTTTTTAATCTATGTTACTTTCTCATTTGATTAGGCATTGAGCTTTAGAGAATGGAATAAAGAAATAAGATATATTGGTAACACTGAAAGAATATTGTTTTTACCTGGATAGCGACAATTTGTATATGTCAAGGATAGGGTTTAGAAAAATTGACTCATGGATGATGTTAATGTATATAGAGCAATAGAAACATCTCCATTTTTTATAACATTCACCTGGGTTTTACTTCCATTTTGTTTATGAGGGGACTGATCATACAAATAATGCAAAATATCACTACTATTGAAGAAATATCAACAAATATAAACCTAAATTTTTCATATATCGTTTTCCCTTTAAAAAATAAAAATAAAATAGTTGATCTATATGGCTCCATGCACATACACTTTTCGGTGAATATTGGTTGGCAAAAGAAAAAATTTGTATTTTTCTCAACATTTGTGTTGTTTTCTCTGTTCAGGACTGTCAGTTGTTAATTGAGTTTTCACTGGTCTCTTTATCACTCCTTGCTTCCTCTTTATCACTCCTTGCTTCCACAGAGGTAAAATGCTGACTTCCTTTTTTTTCTTAGCTTATGTTTTTTAGTTGATGGAATTATTGCTTGCTTTGTTTTTCATTAAGATCAAGTTGAGTCTTTCTTTTTTGTCAATTGACTTGGCATCTTCAAATCCATTTATCCTTCGCTTCATGTTTCTTCTGGTTGATGTAATTAGTGTTTAGTTTATTATTTCATTAAGATGAACTTTGTTATTCTTCTTTCAACAAATTTAGCATGCAGGGGTGAGAGGGGACATTTAGCAGATAGGTTGTACTTCATTCCTTATAGCTTCGCATTTTTTATTTAATCATAAATTGTACATAAATTATGATTTACTATTTTCGCATAAAATTAGGAGAGTTGCTTAGAAAGAGGTGTAACTAATGCGACATTTCAATGTCACATTAGTTACAACAGAAAAATTTCAGCATTACTAAGCAAAAATACACTTCATCAACATTCATATATGACCCTGTTAGATTTGTTTTTCCCTGTATCTTTTGCACTTTCTAATCATTTTTTATGATTCTGATTCAATTTTATTGTGTAAAATTTTATGAATTACTATTATTCCTTTGTTATTACCCTTTTCTAATATAAACAGTAAGCCAAATAATGTACCATTCTAAACTAAAAATTATTACTTTCGAGACATAAAACTCAATTCATCAAAATTCATTGATGACCCTGTTTGTGTGTTTCAACATTTGAATTTTTGGTTCTTTGTTTTGATTTTCTTTTCAATTTCAGATTTGCAGCTGGAGTTGTTGCGCTTGCTTGAACTATTTCTTTTCTGAATTGCAAAGTTTCTGGTTTGTTATCTACACCCTTTTCTATAATTATTAGCTTTCAATATATCTTATTTCTCCATCAACATAAAAATGAATTGCTCATATGCCCAGTAAACCTTAGTCTTATTTTTCAACTTTCCCACCAAAATCTAATTATATCTTATTTTCTCATCTAAATTTGAAAATCTTTACTATTTATCCTCTTCTTAGTCTATGTTTTCATTTTATCAGAGATAAAAAATATTATATAAGTTTACTGAGTTAGAGAGACTGACTTAAGATGACAATATTGTTCACACCATTCTACGGTCCTCAAATTTACTCTTTTATTTGTCTGATGAATTTAGTTTTAGAGACATTTTGGTCACTACCTTCACAACTATTGGTTTTTTACTCTCATAATATTTAACAAGGTTTACAAAAGGTGTTATTGTGCAAATTAAGCCCCTGACAAGGTTCTATGAATATAAGAGTTTTTGACTTTCTGAGGGGCTTCTTTACATATTTTACTTCCTGACGAGTTTCCTATGAATTTTTCTGATTGGTTTTTGAAAATAAGAGTAGGTTTAATGGATATGGGAGCAGTTCTTTCTTATTTTGACGGGAAAATAAGGTATATTGAAATTTTAATGGGTATGTGAGCAATTTATCCTGAAAAAAATTTTGATCCATACCCTTTACAAACTATTTTTTTTTTTTTTGAAAAAAATGCGGCATAGGCTTTGATTACAAGTAATTACAAGTATGTATACGAACATCATTACATAAATCTGTAACAGAAAACAACCTATCTGGTCAAGCTACACATAAGTAGCATATTGCCTTGACCAGTATGCTGGTAGCCTGGTATATAAGTGTGTAAGCATGCAAGGTATCAGGAACAAACTAAGTGTCCAGAGAACCCAAAAGAAAGAAGTGAACCAAAACTCTAGAACCTAAATCTACATCCAAGATGTTACAACAAGACAAAAAGTCCACAGTGTTGTTCCTTTAAATAATTTACAACGCAAATGGCAAAGCAAACTAACCTACATCTTCATTTTAAACAGTGCTGAGAGCAGCTAAGGAAAGCAGGAGGGATAACCGTATGGCCCTGCAAAGACTTTTGACATTTTTTGGTAGTTGAAAATATCATTTTGTGTTGATAAGCTCATCAACAAAACAAAACAGTCTCCCTTATTTGGTCACTTTGGAAGATTGGTTTCAAAGGGGTAATACGCTTATGTAAAGCAATTATCCCTCTTCTAGACATAACTTGTACTAACCTTCAATTGTAAAGTTTTTGTTACATAAAGATAAACGAATGCTTGGAATATATACAGTTTTTGTAATATGTTTGTGCAACTCAGCAATATATAGACAACTTTCCGCATACAATTCTCAATAATGCTTTAAAAATAATTGCCGAAGCAACGCGAGGCCTCTGCCTAGTATAGTCTAGTTTTTGATGTTCCAATCTATGGTATGAAAGGAGTCCTAATCTCGTTTTGTATATGAAATAATTTCTAATTTCATCTTCCAAAATTACTACAAATTCCTTAATCAAAAATCGATTCCAAATTTAAGAAACTCCAAAACTAATTCAATAATTAACCACTCATTCTAAACCTGAGATTGTCGTAATCATAGGGTAATCAAATTCTAGAGTATATATATAATCTATCTCGTAAAATTAATAAAAAATAATTAAGTATTTTAATAAAATTATGGCAATATATATATATATATAGGGAGCGGCTAAGTTGCTGCCGGCAGCATTTCGGCGAGGTGCTTACGGAGGCATATCTTGCAATTTGATGTTCAAACAACAAATTCAAACCGTTAGATGTTCAATCTATATTAAAATCTACTTGGAGACCAAATTTTGCATTTTTTGGAATTTTTTTACTATTTTTTAAGCTGGTTTGAAAACCGCTGTTTTTATTAAATTTCTGAAGCATTGAAAACAGCGGTTTTCAAACCAGCTTAAAAAATAGTAAAAAAATTCCAAAAAATGTAAAATTTGGTCTCCAAGTAGATTTTAATATAGATTGAACATCTAACGGTTTGAATTTGTTGTTTGAACATCAAATTGCAAGATATGCCCCCGTAAGCACCTCGGCCGAAATGCTTCCGGAAGCAAATTAGCCATACTCTATATATATATATATATAGGAATTGGCTACGGTGCTACGCGTAGCATAGAGGGCCTCCGTGCTACGGCTCAATATTTGAGTTTTCAAAATCCTAATGGTCGATCCGAACCGTTCAACATGATCTCCATACGAATATGTACTTGCAAACCAAATTTTACATTTTTTAGAATTTTTTTACTATTTTTTTAGATAGGTAGAAAATCACTTGATCTGAAAATTCTGTACCATTCATATCAAGTGATTTTCTACCTATCTAAAAAAATAGTAAAAAAATTCTAAAAACTGTAAAATTTGGTTTGCAAGTACATATTCATATGGAGATCATGTTGAACGGTTCGGATCGACCATTAGAATTTTGAAAACTCAAATATTGAGCCGTAGCACGGAGGCTCTCTATGCTACGCGTAGCACCGTAGCCAACTCCTATATATATATATATATGAGTAGGGTTCCAATGCACTATGATTTTGTGCTCCAATATGCTTCATATTATTTATTTCTGTTTTCAAAGTCCAAACAGTCGATCCGAACCACTCAACATGATCTTCATAATAAAATATTTTTGGAGACCAAATTTTATATTCTTTATAATTTTTTTAATATTTTTTTACATAGGTACAATATCACTTTATCGGATGGTCCAGAATCTCCTTAAAACAGTGATTTTGTACCTATCTACAAAAATGGTAAAACAATTCTAAAAAAATATATAATTTGGTCTCCAAGCATATTTTATTATGAAGATCATGTTGAGCAGTTCGGATCGACTGTTCTGACTTTGAAAATGGAGATAAAGGATGTGGAGCATATTGGAGCACAAAAATCATGGTGCATTTGAACCCTCCTATATATATATATATAGAAATGTGCTATTGTGCTTCATGAAGTAAAGCCAATATTTTACTTCACGCTCATATTCCCATTTTGAAAATCCAAAACGTCGATTCGAATCGTTCAAGTTGATCTCCATATTGAAATGTGCTTGGAGACCAAATTTTACATTTTTTGGAATTTTTTTACTATTTATTAAGCCACTTTGAAAATCGCTGATCCATTGGTCCAGAATTTTTTACTGTTTTGCTACTATTCACAATGGATCAGCGATTTTCAAAGTGGCTTAATAAATAAATAAAAAATTCCAAAAAATGTAAAATTTGGTCTCCAAGCACATTTCAATATGGAGATCGATCAACTTGAACGGTTCGGATCGACGTTTTAGATTTTCAAAATGGAAATATGAGCGTGAAGTAAAACTTCATTTTACTTCGCGAAGTACAATAGCCCATCTCTATATATATATATATATGAGTAGGGTTAAAATGCACCATTGGTTTTGTGCTCCAATCATGCTCCACGTCTTTTTCTTTGTTTTCAAAGTTCGAACAATCGATCCGAACCACTCAATATGATCTTCATATTAAAATGTGCTTGGAGACAAAATTTTATATTTTTTGAAATTTGTTTACTATTTTTTTAGATAGGTACAAAATCACTGTTTTGGATGGTCTAGAATCTTCTGAAAACAGTGATTTTGTACCTATCTAAAAAATTAGTAAAAAAATTTCAAAAAATATAAAATTTGGTCTCCAAGCACATTTTAATACAAAGATCATATTGAGTGGTTCGGATCGATTGTTCGAACTTTAAAAACGGAGAAAAAGACGTGGAGCATGATTGGAGTACAAAACCAATGGTGCATTTTAACCCTACTCTTTATATATATATATATGTAGAGAGATGGCTATGGTGAGTTGCGAAGTAAGGATCTCGTTTTACTTCAAAAAGTCGATCCGAACCGCTCAACAAGATATCTATATTGAAATGTGCTTGGAGACCAAATTTTACATTTTTTGGAAAAAATTTACTATTTTTTTTAAATATTTCAAAATCACTGTTTTTTATGGTCCGAAACCATTCAAAAAGAGCAGTTTTCTACCTATCTAAAAAAATGTAAAATTTGGTCTCCAAGCACATTTCAATATGGATATCTTGTTGAGCGGTTCGGATCGACTGTTTGGTCTTTTAAGATGGAGATATGAGCGTGAAGTAAAACGAGATCCTTACTTTGCAACTCACCATAGCCCATATCTCTCTCTCTATATATATATAGAGAGAGAGTAGAACTAGGGTGTTTCTAAGTTCACCAAGCCCTTTTATGAACTCAACTCTAAAACCTATCGGATTGGCTTCAAACGACGAATCCAAACCGTTAAAATCCTTCTACCTTAGGAGTGATGTGTCTACATGTGAAAATTTTCAAATTTTAAATTAGTTTTGTATAGAGTCAAGTGGTCAAAAGGTGTCTAAAAAATGAATGCATTAAAATTAATTAATAAATCTTCTAATTTTGACCACTTGACTTTATACTAAATTAATTCAAAAAGTTTAAAATTTTCACATATAGACGCATCACTCGTAAGGTAGAAGGATTTCAACAGTTTGGATTCGTCGTTTGAAGCCAATCCGATAGGTTTTAGAGTTGAGTTCACAAAGGAGCTTGGTGAACTTAGGAACACCCTAGTTCTACTCTCTCTCTCTCTCTATATATATATAACACCGAATTTTATACATTATATGACCAAATTGCTATAAAACTGCAATTAAAAACATGAAAATACTTAAAAGTAAAATCCAAATAATTCATGACATATGTTGTTGTTCATGACTAATTACATCATTTGAAAATTCATGCATAGAGTTAGCACTTAAATTGTTAAATTTATATGAAATATTGCTCTTTGCATAATTTAAAACTGTAAAATTGTAGAAATTACTTATTTTTACGCCTTATTTTACAAATATTATTAAATTAAGGGGAGTGCATAAATTGAGGGGCAATACCCTATCTCGTGTTATTCCTTCCCTTTTGCCCGATTTCCAAAAAGGGGGAGAAGACGCAAGATGCATTGGTACTAAATCCATTGAGTAAATTAAGAATAGACAAAGAAAAGAAAACACAAATAAAAACGAGAAAATAAAAAAATTCACTGTTATATTCACGGGAAATTAAAACTATGCACTTGCTATTGTTATATGTTTTGCAAATCATCAAAATGGAGAGATTGTTGTTGTAAGCAATCTTATGTATTGTTTGACTAATTTGCAAAACATATAAATATTGAATTTTACAGTTTCTCTGTTTGAGATGTATGCAGGTTTAGTTGTTACGTCCGAAGGTCAAAGGAGCACAACAGAGGAGCACAGTGGCCGAGGAACACAAGTGCTTTGACCTTCGGTTCTGACAACTAAACCTGCATATATCTTAAATACGGAAACCGTAAAATTCAATGTTTAAAATATTTGTTCCTAGGCCGTGGAACAAATGCTTCGGTTTTTACATTTTTAAAGTCCAAATAGTCGATCTAAACCGTTCAACATTCAATCTATAATAAAATATGTTTGGAGACTAAATTTTACATTTTTTGGAATTTTTTTTACTATTTATTAAGCCAGTTTTAAAATCGCTGTTTTCAATTATCCAGAAATTTTTTACTGTTTATTAAAATCAGCGATTTTAAAACTGGCTTAATAAATAGTAAAAAATTCCACAACAATGTAAAATTTGGTTTCTAGGCATATTTTAATATAGATATCACATCTAACGGTTTGGATCGACTATTTAAACTTTGAAAATTGAAAAACCAATTGGTTGCACCACAACTCCGGAACAAACGTTTTGATATTAACCACAGCTCCAATATTTCGACAATCTCATGTTAAACTTATCTTCAGCAATTCAAATCTCGAGACGTGCTTCTCAGCCAAAGGAGGTGATGCAGATCTCTGAGACATTCCTCACAGCACGAAACCGCTGAGACCCACTTCTCAGCTGAAGATGGCAATTAAGACTGCCAAGGCAGACATGCCTCTCCCATTTCTCAGCTGAAGGAACATATTGTCTGCCCCAAGGATCCAAAGAGATGGTTCTATGGTAAAGATTGCTTCTAAGCAGTGAACAATTGCATGTCACGAGGTCCTCAGAGCATTAATACAACAGCTTTGAGATAAAAAAAAACCATGGCGAATCATTTTAACCAAAAGTCTGCAACTAACGCCGAGACAAACTAATAAAGACCATAATAATCTCTTGATAAACATCAGTACATCATCCAATATTATAAAAGAAAAGGAAAAGGAAAATATAACAAAGGTCAACTTGACAAGGAAACGAACACAAGTGCCTTTTGTACTGAAAACTAACACTGTTCTTTCGGTTGGGTTATACGAGACTTATACGTAAGCGCATTGTCTGTTGATGGGTTCAGACGTCTCAGCCCACATGACATCTACTTTAACTTGACATGCATCCCCCTGGAAAGTCCTCACCTCCCGGCCACTCAAACTTGTAAATTCTAAAATTTTATTTTTAGCAATCGGCTGATCTTGCGTGCCCACGATACTGCTTTGCCAGATGTTCAAAGTGATGGTAACAACTGAACCAATTGGATGTACAGTTTTAGATCTTGAGAGAGGAAGTTTCGCAACCTTACCCTTGTAAGGACTAACATCTACGCGGATACCTTCAGTTTTATCCCTATTGAATAGGAAGCTTCTAGCCTCCTCCTCACAAAACTTCGAATTATGGGCAGTTATCAACCCGTAAACTACAGCTGAGGAAAATTGACAGTCTGTGAGTGTAACATCCACACGAGCCTCCACGCCATTCAAATAAACAGCATAGTTCACCTCTATCAGGCCGAATTGGCTCTGTATTCTTTTGGACAAGAACGTGTCAAACTTCCCACCTCTAGTATCATCCCACATCGCCTCATCGTCCCACGACCGCCTTTCATACTCATCTTTGAACTGATTGCGGCGAATTTCATACCTGAATAGATGGGGGACAAAAAATACAGGATCATATGGCTCTATGGCTCTATTGGGACCTCTGAGCTTAAGAAAACCCTGCAGCAATGAAACAAGTAATTGCATTTTAATGTCAATTTCGCTATACCCATTGGCTGATCAATTCAGCACAACATTAAGAAACCAAATTATGAGTACACCATTTTTCATAATGGATATATACTACGATGTACACTTTAAACCACTTAATCTTATCAAACAGAATAGAGGAGTAAATTTTTTGACAATATATTTCAGTGGAAAGAAACAGAGAATCAAATTAAAATAAATTGAACAAAAAACAACCTCAGAAGTGATATTCAGGGGACCCCCCTTTTTCCTGCTGAAGATGACATACGTGGGATATACTCTTAGCAATATGCAACCATACATCTGGTGCAAGTCATGTCGATCAAATTCAAGGAATTTCACGGAAAAAACCTCCATGAGGGACCTTTGCATTATGCGGTACATCGGCACAGGCAGCTGCTGCTGGTCCTCCGCAATAACACTTCGACTGGCCTCGACCGGAGGTAATCTGCTAACAATACAGACTGACATTATATACCAACCTATCAATTTTATTAAGAGATGAGGTTGATTTGGGATTTTAAAATTTGTTTCAAGGGAATAAGAGAATGACCTGGTGTGCACGTCAGTCTGGTACTCAGAACGAGGCACTTTGGTATCCCTGAAGCAGTCCATCACATTGCTTTCTTGAGTCCCGTGATCCCCTTCTCCAGCAAGAGCATCCATGAAATTGCCTTCCTGAGGAGCAACATCCTCTTCTTTTATGAGGTGGTTGTTTCCATCTCCATCTAAGGTTTGACAATCGACCCAACTGACCTTCACTAACACCTTCCCACGGTTGGGAGAAATAATGGAGTCTTCAGCAGAGTCTGAACTAGGATTGAACTTCACTGTCCCTTCAATACCAAGTTCAGTACCTACATCTATGCTCACATGAACAAGCAGAGTTGATTGACGTGGAACTGCTGTTATCCTTCTTGACAGAGGGAGAGGGACCAACATGCCAGATTTGAGACTGACACACTCTTCACTCAATTTATGGAAGAGAAAGCTCTTAGCGTTAGGGTGGGAGAGAGAAGTATTTGATGCACTGACTGTCCCGTGAACCTGTATGAGAGCATCTTCTCCTTCATTCTCAAAGTGAACAAGGTAAATATCTAAATGCGCTTCCACAGCATCATGGTAGACTGCAAAGTTAACATCAAGATAGTTGCTGAATGGGCACTGGATAGTTCGGCAAATAAATTTGTCCATGTCATCCGATTCAGCTTTCCACAATGTTTCTGTATCTAAACTCATAGTACAAATTTCGAGTTCCATGAACCAAGGGAATATGACTATTTTATCCTCTACTGGTATGCTATGCCTCAGGCTTGTTAAAGTGAGATGGCCCTGTGAGTATTAAAAAGAGCATGATAATTACATGAATATCAACTAAAAAACTTACTGATAGATATTTTTTTTAAAGTGTTTGTATTTGATTTTTACAATCTTTGCAGGGAACATCACATTGGGCAATAAAGTGGGAGGTGAACTTTAGGGTGTGATGCCAGTATAGAGGCCCCTTCTACTCTCCACTACCTAGGGGGATACGGATTCTTGGTAGAAGTGCTGGTATGATAAAAAAAGTTAAATTGTTGGTTCTGTTCGTGTGATTTTTAGGTTTTTTTTTTTTTTATTCTTTTCATAGTAAAAGATTAACTTTCCAGAAACAGAGACCTCTGAATTAATTTGTGAACGCTGTAGGGCTTCGGCGTCAAAGATGACAAAATCGTGGTCGCAGCTGCGGAGGAATACGACGCCAAAGAATTTGGTGCCGCAGCCAGGTGGCACAGGAAATCCTATGTACTTCATAACGGCTGAAAACACCTCGATCCGTGCACGCGTGCGGCTGCCACATCTGCAAAAAAGCAAGCCTAAGTACATATCATATATATACACAAAAAACAACAGAGGGCCGGGTATGCTTGATAGATAGATATCTAGAATCGTACGATTTCCGCTCTTCTCCGTTGTCCATTCCTAGACGCGAAGGGGATGGAGAAATATGAGATTGTCTCAGCTAACATTAATTAGCATGTGAATCTGCTCCTAACCTGCTTTAGCAACGACTTCTGCATCTTTCAATGACATATTTTCACCTTTTCACCAAAAATAGCCCTTGTATGAAGACGAATGCAATGGGGGCCACATTCGGCTGCAATTTTCTGATTCACCCTTATAAATTCGCTGGGTCTGTAAAATCAATATACTTGAAATCTAAAAATATGAAAAAGAAAAATTCTACGATTTTCAGAAAATACCGATATGGATTTAAATTTTGTTTTTATTTTCCAAATTACAAGGACCTTGTTCATCTGGATTTACTGTTGTAATTAAAAAAAAAATTAATGACATTTTAAATGATGTCCTAGGAATGTTGCCCGAGATTTTTATTAATATCCAAAGTTAATTATAAATTAATAAATATACCCACTAATGTTGGAAATTTATAAAAATATCCATACCGATCAGAAAATGGCCGGTTTTAATTTTTTTCGGTACCGGCCATTTAATGGCCGGTACAAGATCTTTTTTTTTAGAGACACTATGAATAGCAAGATGCTGAAATCTAACACTAAAAATTTAAATTTTTTTTAAAATATTTGTTAGATTACTTTTTTGATATATAATTAGCATATTTATACTAAAATACGCTAAATTACTTGAAATTATGTTAAATTACGCTGAATTATACAAAATTACGCTAAATTATGCTAAATTATGTTAAATTATGCTAAAATACGGTAAATTACGCTAAATTACATATAAATCAAGGTTCTAAATAGCGATTATCGCGTCATCGCGGAAGGCTAAATGAAAAGCTATCACGAATAGCATAGCTATAGCGAAAGCGATCATACATAGCGTTTTTTTTTTAAATTATGTTTTATATTTCTACTAATTATCAAAATTATATAAAGTCTCATAAAGTGATAAGTAACGCAAAATTGATTAAGGAATTATATTATTCATATTGAACCAGTATAAAGTCCAAATTTCTATTCAAAATATGCCTAAAAATATCATAAACTATCTATCTTTTTCCATTCAAAATAACTTAAGCATCATGGCATAAACTATATTTTTTTTCTATTAAAAAAACCTAAGCATCATGGCATAAACTATGTACCATTTTCTATTTAAAAGCAAAAGCAATCCGGACCTTGAAAAAAATTGATCCTTAACAAAAAATTCAGTTTAGACCTTTAAATAAAAGCCTATGTAGCATAGCGTGCGCTATAGCGCGTAGCGTGTAGCGCAAATAGCGAACCGCTATTACCGCGATAGTAGTCATAGCTGAAATAGCGCACTTTTATCCCATAGCTTAGCATTTAAGGTCCGAAAATGCTATTGCGTCGCTATAAAGCGCTATTTAGAACACTAAATTATAAATCAAGTTCACAAACTACAAATAAAATAATTCACAACATAAAAAATAAATAAGCTCACAAACTACAAAAAAAAAAAAATTCACAACATGCATCTAAATAAATAAGTTCTAAACATGCATCTAAATAAATAAGTACAAAACATGCATCTCAAGAAATAAGTTCATTAGCGACGACGTCCGAACAAATTTAGTCAACGAGTTCTGGGTCTGCTACCAGATGCCTCTGCGACACTACCGGCTGTCTCTACCTGGCTACTAGATGCTTAGCTCCCCTGAGTGGGTTGTCTTCTACCAGTTGCCTCAGCAACAACTCTAGCATTTTCTCTTTCATTGACTTCGTTTATGGCATCTGCATTGCATTTCAATTCACCAATCATTGTCAGTTATTAAGATAGTAAAATTTAAAATCAAATCTAAATTTTGTACAATGTTACATATTTGTTCTCTGTCTGTCAGAAGTGGAACGGCGAGCCTGATGTCTCACTCGTCTATCTTGCATCTGGTTCATGGTCATTACAGCACACTTGTGTTTCCTACTTCCTAACCTGATCCCTGACTTTGAAAGGAGGACTCTATCCCCAACATAGAGAGGCCACATGGTTGGAATAAGAATGGAAAGATCCACCCCAAGTACTCACAAGATAATCGGTACGATACATGTCGGCGACATAATCGGTACGATAAATAAGTGTAGGCATTTCTGAACAAAGGTGAAGTGAAGGCATTTATGAGAGAATACAATTTTTACGGAGATTGCAATGCGTGAAGGCATCTTACATGTTTGATGTTATGACATTTGGAAACCAGAGCATATCAGTTGGACTCAAAATAACAAGCTCTGCCAACCACCTGATGGCTTTTGTTTTTGTTTATTATTTTGTAGTTCAACAAAATGAGGTCTGTTAAGGCTCTTTTGCTAAAATCACCTGATAACTTATCTCATTAACAAGTACTGAGGGTAACCATACTTTCTGTTCATATCAGTACAGCACGTCAGTGAATGGTATTTGGCAGTTGCTTAAGAAATAAGAAGTTAATCAGAACTTCATTTTTTATTCTTCATTTAGTGATAAACCATAACTAAACTAAAATCCAAAATGACCAAATGACTATCACTGGACCACTTTAGTACAAACATTGGCATTATCAATTAGAAGATGTAAAAATCGCTAAGCCTTGAATCTTATTTCATAGAAGTTCTAGAGTGAGGTAAGTTTTTTTTGATTAAAATAGAGGTCAAGCCCCCATTTCATTGATAAATGAATTGTCACATAGGATGTTACAAAACATTTCCAAAACCCGACAAAATAAAACTTAAAATGCAGGAAAACATAAGAGAGGCTCCAGTGAAGAGGTATCACTTGGATCCTGTTAGGAAAAAAGAAAAATGAAGAAATGTAAAGATGAGTAAGATGTCGGATATATGCTCTGATAACCTGAGCCGGCCCTGACGCTTCTCCGTTATTGCGATGTTGGTTTCATCCGACTGTACCTCCATTGGTCACGTATTTGATCTATGAGGTCCAGCACCCCACATTCAGAATCTCTGAATATTCTTGTGCATCGCTCCCGCCATATGATGAAACTTGTTATGAGATATAACGATCTCTCTCTCCTGGAGAAATGATTGTTAATGATCGGGTGAACCGGGTTTTCAAAATCCGGCCTCCTTACGTGGAATGTCGTCTCCATTGCTGCGTGTATCATCCGCGACTGGTCACACCGTTCGAAGAGATGGCGAACCGATTCAGAGTCTGTCTTGCACATGACACATCTATTGACCAATATCATTCCCCTCTTAATGAGGTTGTCCACCGTGAGAATTTAGAGTGAGGTAAGTTAATGTTTTGCAAAATAATAACTATAATCAATTGGTAGAAGCAGGGGTGGAGCCAGACTTTCAAACTGTGGGGGTCAAAAATGTATGGGAGTCAATCATATACAATTTTTCTATGAAGAATGGGGATCAATTTTATAATATCAAACCATTTCACTCTAAATTATATAGAAAATCATATCTAAATACAAAAAAAAATTTAAAAAAATAGAGATCAATTGACTCTCATTTCCCCTTAATGCCTCCACCCCTGGGTAAAAGGGCAAGAAGCTCTCATTAAGTTTTACAAAAAAGTTGTCTGAAAATAGACCTAATGGTACAAATGTACTTCTTACAAAGAATAGTTACTAGATTTTAGCTTTCGGTGTGTAAATAAAAAGAAGAGATAATTACCATAACTTTGGGCTCTTAGCAGAAAACTTTGTTGTCTTAATCGCATATATATATTTTTTTGGCAAATAAATACAGTGAATCATGAATCAGCTGAACTTGAAACTGGCATTCTGGAAAGGTTCCCAATTCGAGTCTGAATAATTTGTTAAGCGAGTGTACATTTATGGTATGTTTGGTTGGATTGAGAATAAGCTATTTTTGGAATTATGCTATTCGGAATAGCCTATTCGATGTTTAGTTGGGTTAGAATAGCTAGAATAGTGAATCCAAACTTTTTGTCTTATTAGAATAGGTTTTCTAAGAATTTTGAGATTTGGCTATTCTAATAAGACAAACAATAGCTATTCTTGATTTGGCTATTCTAGCTATTCTTGTTTTACAACCAAACATACTCTACACAATAAATATGTATTTGATATGTCTTTTCCAAGATGCATAAAAATTTCATGAAAATGATTCATGCTTGCCATATCCAAGTTTATATTAGTTTAGGGCTTCTGGCTCAACACGTCTAACAACCAACACGTGTTTATAAATTTCATAAATTCACCTCAATGCATGCAAAGTAATCACAGAATTAATAAAATATACCTCAAAGCATGACTGTTGCCGTTGAGTTTTATGTAATATCAACTTTAACATTGTGATTCAGTACTGACCAATTTGTACAAGACTTTAGATAGATTTTATCTCATCATTTTTTATAGATTTTATAGGTACAGATAAATTAACATGCAATTTGTTATAAAAGTAAACCGACGCAGCAATGTCAGATAAGTTCTTATAGAGTGCAATATTGGTTCTTTTAAACGTTTGCCTAGTATATATTTTTTTTACAATTTATACAGATCTTACTTCTACCTATTTGCATAAGATCTTATTTTTGTAACAATTTTTAACAATTTATACAGATCTTATTTTTTTAACATAGTGATCCAGTTCTACCTATTTGCACAAGACAAACAGCAAAAGCATATCCTAACAAAGCTGGGTGTTCTTTTTGGGCACTTTCAGTTAAGAAATATTTCAGCACAAAATAGATTAACCACTAGCATTAAATTCTATCATATTCTGAGACAGCAAGCAAATTCTACAAAAACAACCTAACTTTATTTGTAGCATGATTCCACAAATGACTAGCCACTACATAAAAAAGAAAAGAAAAAAAAAAAACTCCAATACTTTATATTTCACCTAAAACAATGATACTAACTCCAAAACAAACACCAAGCAAGCGCCATCACCGGACTATCTGACATGATGGCAAAAGTTAAATAGATGCTCTCAGCTAGAAATGAATCATCGTAGCATATCCTGCAGCTGAAGCACCTGTTGTCTCTGATCGGGAGGTAACATGTGAATTTGCTCGGGCGTGAGGCTCCTAACCTGCTCTAGCAAGGCCTTCTGCATCTCCTGCGTCAACTGGATGAAACAATAAGAAGTCCATTATAAACCCAACACATCTTTTAAGTGCTTCATCATTATGCCATACATACTTGACCATATTTTTAAAGTACAATAATAATAACTGTTATAGGCTAACTAAATGGCATATGTTTTCATTTACAAAAAAAATTCAACAATAAAGGGCTGTTTTGCAATTACAGAAACAATTGGTCAAAATTTTCAATCTGTTGATTATGCAAGCGCCGTCAATGCAAATTTTCACTGTCTATTAATATCTTTTAGGTCTCTGACAATTGAAAATTACTGATTGTGGGCGAGAGGCTTGCCCGGCCATAGGTTGGCCAATCTGGTTGGACATGAATGGCGGCGGGCCAGGAATCTGTGGCCTAGCTGAAGAAGGCATTTCAGGATGGCCTGCTGCTCCCCAAGGGCCCGGTCTGTCAGACGGCATGTGCATTCCAGAATGCAAACCATAGTCGACATTCATGTGGGAACCACCACCCTAAAAAACATTAATTCATATTTCAAAGCTAACAAACTGTGAAATAGAGACGCACCTTAAAAAAAAATCAAGGAATAAGAAAACAATAGAAGCTAGAGTTAGAAATGAACAGAAGTACAGCAGATGGAACCTGGTAGATTTGATGAGGGGGTGGTTGGTTAGGCAGCAACGGTTGTCCTTGAGGAAAAGAAGATGAAGGCATCCCACTTGGCTACGCAATAATTTTAAACCCCAATTAATCAACAGAAAATGCACATATCTAGCTTTGTCAAGAGTCAACATTTTGTTCTGTGATATCAATGAATTATTCAAATGTCAATGAGAAAGCAAATCTAGGGTTGATGAAAAGTTGAAGCTCAGATGATTCCCTTAACATCAAATCCTGGCAAGAAAACCATCCCCCGAGAATGCATATTCACAAACAAAACCAAAAAAAAAAAATCAGCTTTCTTGTGTACCAGTATGAATTAGTCAGATCAGTGTCGGTAGTGAACCAGAAAGATACCATAGCATATAGCATGACAAAAACCAATTATCAACCCATCAACACAAAAAAATACAATATGGAAGCTTACAAGAAAAGTGGATCGGGGAGGCATCCCAGGCCCTGATACAGCACTGGGCTGAAACCCAATCCCACTGTTTGGCATCATCATCATCATCTGATTCGAGAAATGTTGTTGCATGGCAGGCACCTGCATCCTGGGCTGCTGTGACATTGGAGGCTGCAGAGGTGGCTGGTTGAAGTTCCCACCAGGTGGCACAGGTGGCGCTGGAAAATGGGATGGTAGGTTAAATTGTGGAGGGAATGACGGGGATGGTGGTGCTGCTGATATATTTTGTTGTTGGAGGGATGGCGGTTGTTGAGTTAATGGGTTAGAATGTGCTGGTACGGGGTGGGGTTGGAGATTCAAAGAAGATAAAGAAGAGGATGGTGGTTGTGGAGGTAAGGCAGGTGCAGGTGCTTTGGGTTTGGGTTCGGGTTCGAGCTTGGTTGCTTGTGTAGGTTCAGGTTGAGATGCTACTTGCTGGATGTTGGGCATCTGTTTGGAATAGTAAAAATGTTATTATATCATGTCTAAAACAAAAATGAGGAGATACCACTTTAGGAGGAGAGGGTATGTTGAGGAACAAAAAGGCTATACCACTTTAGGAGGATGGACCATTCCAAGCATAATTTGAGCCTGCAGAGGGAAATACAAGTTTCTTAATATATCAGAGGGCTAAAACATAATCTGAGACCATTAGGTGACATTAAATATTGGGACGACTCCAACAGATGAATAGTAAGTACGTCTAAAAAAACATAGTCTCAAATAAAAATACCATACTGAGGTGAACCTGTACAGTACCATAAAGGTGTGAGTATGCCCGAAATTAAGTACAAAAATCCCAAATACAACCAAAATCAAACCAATAAGAAGAACATTCCCTGCTAAACCAGTTAAGGGTCAAAGACAAGTATGGTACCAGAATAGAACTTGACAATGCCAGTTACAATTATAAAACAAACCAGTTATTTATTCATTTATCTTTTAGTACATCAGGTTGGGGAGAAGGTGATTACATACCTGGAACAAGGTCCGAGTCAAAACAGGATTATCGATTAGTACCTGCCGCGCTTGATTCTGATTTTTTTCTATCATGACCTGGCATGCCACATAACACTTAGTCAGCAGACAGATTATCTTGTTTGCATATGACAATGCTTATAATTTGTATTCCTAATATCCTCTGTCAGATACACAGCCACTTGTGCATTGGTTTAAAAAGTGGCATATACTTCTACACAACAATTGTAGCTGAGTTCCTGCCTCAAAAATATCAATGACAAAAATATACACAAATTTCTACGAAGATATCCAGACACCAACAGAATTCAAAGTACAAAGCATTAGTTGAACTGGCCAAACATACATGTTGTATGGAGGTCCCTGTAGCATATAATTTTATCAAACAAGTTAATAAGCAACAACACAGTTAAACAGACCATATAATATTGAGAAATTTATATATATGCCCATCATAACTTTGTGATTTAGATATTTTCCCATCAAAATTTTAAAATTAGTTATTTCCCCATCTAAAGTCACTAATTTAATAAATATCCCCATTTCTTATCATAATCAATTAAAAATACATATTAATATTAATAAAAACAGAAAAAGACAATTATAGCCTTATTTTTAAAATACTGCGGCATGCCCATCCCCGTCTCTTGTCCTCTTCCCTGGACCTCCCAACAGTGTCTAGTAACTACTAGTTTTTGAAAAAGAATGGGGTCAATTGACCCCATTGTGTTCATGTACCTCCGCCCTTGTTTGCATTATACACATAAATAATAATAATAATAAACCTTCATGTGTATTTCACAGTTCATCAAATTATTTGAAATTATAACGGTCTACATTATAAGACGTGATAATATAAAATGACTTTGAAATTGCATGAATTAAGGCAAACATTTTTTTTTCTTATTCTTTTAAAAGAGAAAATTAGGTTTTGGTCATTAATCTGTTTTTTAGAAAAAACCAAATGGGTCCCTGAAGATTCATTTCCACTAAATTGGTCCTTAAAACTTTTTCAGAAAATTGATGTTGTTGTACTTTCAATTGCATCAAATCAGTCCTTTAAATTAAAAAAAAAAAAAAAAAAAAAACTAAGTTGATCCTTCAACTTCTCTCAAATTGACCACATTGAACCTTCTAACTTATTTGTTTAATTTGAAAGGACCAATTTGGTTTATATAGAAGTTTACAGATCAACTTTATCATCATCTCAAAGTTTACGGGCTAACTAGATTTTATTTAAGGGAGAATTTCATATATACCACTCAAAAACTGAGAAATTACACATTTACCATCCAAATTTCTATAATTACGTATTTACCATCTAAAAATCTAATAACTCACGTATTTACTCAATTAATCAAAATCTTAGATTAATTAGAGATTAATTAAGTTTAATATTATAAATAATATAATTAATACTTGAATTAGTCCCTTCTCCTTCTACGCACATAATTATTCTCTTTTTGATAGGACATTTATTTTCTACGCTAAAATTTATCGTTCTCTCTCGCCTCCTCCTCTCATGCTTCGCTAAAACTTTCTCCTCATCAAAGGAATGCTGACATCAAATGGACGAAAATAAATACAAGTTTACATATCTTACATCACATCTTAACTTGCGGATGAAAATAAATAAACCAGTTGCATAATCACCCTAAATAATATGAATTGAAAATTAGAAAGAAATTCTAAAATTAGCGAAACAATTTCACATTCCTAGTTATGTTGCTAAGTTAATCCTTGATTAATTATAATTTTAAGAATATTAAGCATAATTAATCTTAGTTTTGGATATATTTGATATATACTAAAGTTATATTGGGTAAATATGTGAGTTATTAGATTTTTAGATGGTAAATACATAATTATAGAAATTTGGATAGTAAATACGTAATTGTAATTTCACAGTTTTTGAGTGGTATATATGAAATTCTCCCTTTTTTTTAAAGTTCAAAGATTAATTTGGCGTAAATAGAAGTCAACGCACAACTTGGCCCTTTTAAGAAAGTTCAGAAACCAAAATCCGATTTTTTTTTTTTCCTTTCTAAAATGTGTTTTGGCATGATTTAAAAATTTGTTAATGTTGTCAGGTTAAGTTTTATCTATGAGTTCCAACCCTTGAGATGTTAAAGTATTACTTATTTACTATTTTGGATCTTAAAATATCTACTTTGAATTAAATTGTTCTTGCATAGCACTTGTTAAAAAGAGTAGGGCTAAAATTGTTTTTGTGCTTCAGTCATCTCCCATATTCTTATATTTATTTTCAAAGTCTAAATAGTTGATCCGGACTGCTCAATATGATCTCCCAGCGTCATATTAGTACTACTGTGGATGCAGTCCCACAAGTAATACCGACGACAAATTGATACTAACTACTATCATTATTTCATGCATTTGATTTTAATTAAATCAAACTAAAAATAATGTCTTCATATGTTTTACAATAAATATCAAATATGACATGAATTCTATGTGAGTTTTTTTATTCTTCTATTTTTTCAAGCAGTCATAATGGAAAGAAAAAAAAAAACCAGCATGATATAATTGAAACCTTGGGGGTGGAAATCGACTTCAGAAAACGGCTCTCCACCTTCCTTTGATTTGGCTGACACTCGATACAAACATGTCTCCTCTTCCCTTGTATTATTTATATACAATCTTATCTTTTCATTATGACGAATATTTTGGTAAGCAACGTGTCGTTCTCACTCATTTGAATAGTGTATAATATCACTATTTTTGAACTATTTAAATAGCACTATTTTATTATTATTCTATTTTAAACGGATCCTTAAGTCTTAAATTTCATTTGTGTAATTTTCTCTATTTAAAATATTTGATGCTTTCCTGAATGTTTTTTTTTTTTACAGTTTTTGATAAATATTTATTATTCAATTCGTTCAATCCAACAGTTTTTAAAAAAAAAAAAATTGAATACAAATTTACATTTCAAGTAACATGTTAATTTAAATTGCATTAGGAATTAATCATTAGAAATTTAAAACTATGCACATTAGTGATTATGTAATACTGAATCCTATTGATGCTCATCAAATAATAGTCCCTTTGGGCCTTAAATTTGTTTTAAGGGAAAATTGGTTATTTGCCACTCCAAAATCTTCTAATTCTAAAAATGTCATCCCGAAATTTGAAATTGTAAAAATGCCACTCTAAACTTCATTAATTTCTAATTTTGCCATTTATACTGTATTCTTATGCTATTTTTATTAAAAATTAACTGAAAAATACTGTTTTGGTATACGTATTTCTGTATTTCCGATTATACCCTTCATACAATTTCAAGGTTATTTGCAAAAACAGTATTTTTCAGTTAATTTTTAATAAAAAAAAGCATAAGAATACAGTATAAATGGCAAAATTAAGAATTAATGAAGTTTAGAGTGACATTTTTACAATTTCAAATTTTGAGATGGCATTTTTAGAATTAGAAGGTTTTGGAGTGGCAAATAACCAATTTTCCCTTGTTTAATATGGTCTTAACCAATTATAGTCAATTGACTTTAAATTCTAATTAAGCAAACACTTAATTGGATTACAACTCACGCCAACTCCTCCCCTTCTCTCCCCTTTCATCTCCAACAAACAACAAAACCTGCCTTCCAAAGGACCCAATTTTACTCGTAACAAATTAACAATGGCGACACCGGAAGTACCGGTCACGACACAACCAGTGGGAGTTACCGATGGAGGCGGCAATGTCGGCTCAACCGGCAATGCCATCAAATCGACCATGGGGAATTTTTATAGAGATGATACCTTGCTTGGAAAAGGTATTGTGGTGTTGAGGCTCTTGGGTTGGCTATTCTCTCTTCTCTCTCTAATTATCATGGCATCTAACAAGCATGGTGATGGCAAGAACTTTGATCAATATGAGGAATACAGGTTAATTGTTTCCCTCTTTTTACCGTTTTTTTCTTCTCAAATTGATAATTTCTTTGCGATTTATGTAATGACTAGTTGGTTATAAAATTCAAAGCAAGATGAGAATTGAGAGGACTATAAAAATGTAACTATTCTCCTCTATTATGATTTACCAAAGTAAGATTTTTTTTGTTTTTTTTTTTTCTAAATAGCGTATATTATTCTTTCTAGATATTTTTTTAATACAATAAATTGCTGAAAGTTGTGTTCATAACATTATTCATAAACTGCTATAAAAAAAATACAACGCAGCAAAATTAATTGATGTTACAAATAGAGGTGCTATCGGGTCGGGTCGGGTCCGGATACTATTATATTTGGACCCATACCCTAAAAGCGTTCGGGTCCAAATTTCGATCCATATACTTATTTATTTCAAATCGAGTCGGGTCCGGATCCGGATACCTATCTACCCGTAGATATTTCGGGTCCATTCTTTCGGTTCCGGGTAGATAGATACCCATAACTTGTTTGTGGATTATCGGATCCGGTTCGGATATAGGGCGGTTCCGGATCCGGAGCGGGTATATGTCACAACTCCCATATGATAAGCATGAAACATATACACATTTGATCTAATTTCTATCATAAAATAACTCCAATTATCATGTATTTTGAATATAAAATGAATGAATTACACCTAGAATCAAGTTATTGCGGTAGTTTGACTTTAAAATGTAGGAAAAGACAGAAAATGGTGTAATTAGCACTGAGTGCGGATCAACCACCCGCACTGAGATTCAGTGCGGACGCACTCAGTACTTAGCCGAATTTTCCAGCATCCCAGCGCAGCCAGAATTTTTCCCGAGCGTAATGCGTCCGCACTCACAAGCCAGTGCGGGTCAACCACCCGCAGTGTATACTTGGTCAGATTTTCAGAAACTGCAGAAGCTCAGCAGTGCGGGTCCTTCACCCGCACTCTCCACCAGTGCGGACGCACTCAGAGGATTACGCAGGATTTTCGCCAAGTTAAATAAGGAAAGTTGAATTCAGTGCGGATCAACCATCCGCACTCACAGCCAGTGCGGACGCACTGAACACGCAGACTGCCAGATTTACCCAGTTTCAACACGGTTTCTATTTTTGGCACTCCAAGGACACGTTTTAAGAAGCCAAAAATAGCAATACTTGCCAGGAAAGAAATGTAAAAAGAGCACCCACTAACTCCACCTTCTAGCCTCTAAATTGGGCATGATCTCTTGCTTTAAAAGGGGGGTTCATTTCCATTCTCATATCATCCACTACCAATCCCTACAACACATCTCATTCTCTCTCTACACACACAACTCAGCCATATTTTCTGAAGGAGGCAAAGCTTTCAAGCAAGGAGAAGAAGGGTTTCTTGAGCAAGATTCGGCAAGATTGAGGTTCTAGATTCAAATGGTGTAATTATTCTTTATTTCATTTCCTTTTATTCTTTGCCAAACTTTGCAATGTTTCCCTCCAAGAGGGAGTAGTTCTCTCTCTAGGGGTTTAGGTCAATATGCATGAACTTGTTTAATTCTATTTTATTCGATTATTTGCTTTTATTATGATTGTTTTATCGGATTTGATTGTTAATTTCTGTGATTTAAATAATTTGTGTTAAATACAATTAGTACTTGAATTGTAGCATCTCGTTTTGGTTTCAAAAGAACCAAAATTGACTAGGATCAATAGGATAGTACCAAATTGTGAATGCAAATACCTTAGGTTTTAGATTAAGATTTTAACCAATTTAATTTAAGCCGGAACTACAGAAATTAAGGTTAGGAATTTGGTGAAGAACCTAAACGAGAAGTCAAACCCTAATTAGGACATCTCAAGTCGGATATTGGTATCATGAACTTAATTGAGAAGTACCAATATTTGAGGAGAGGAGAGACTAACAAGAGCTTATAGTCTAGGTAGCTAGGGTGAAGAACCTAAAAAGTGAAGTCCGAATTACTTAGACACGTTATTAATTCATGAAGGTGACCCTTAATAACATATTAGGTTAGAAACCTCATCAAATCATACATGAATTTAAGCAAATACCGAATAAATAGAATTAACAAGGGATTGTAGACCAAAGACCCCTAGATTCTCTAAACCTTGAAAACAAACCGACTTTTCTTTCTTTTACTTTTACTTTTAATTGTTTAAAAACTCTTTTCTTCGGGTATTAAACCCAACCTTAGGACTTTTACTACAAAACCCCCCCAATTTACTTTATTGCACTTTACTTTCTTTCTTTTCTGAAATTTATCATCTAAAGTTGAAAATTAAGTACTTACCTTACTCCTTGTGGTTCGATACCCGATAATATACTACACGGTAGGATTGTATACTTGCAATCTGAATCGAAAGTGTATTTGAGGATAAAGCTTTTTATATACCCTTTGGACGTATCACCATACTACATATGTTTTTCTTTTTTTCTCATTAGAGCCTTCAATAATATTTTGTGGAACTTGGGTAGTATTTTCAGGATTTGATTGTTGATTGTTTGGAGTACTCATGGTGTAACAAAAAGTATTTGAAAGTTTTTTTGTTTTTTGTTAATAGCTTTTGAATTCAGGAGGGTGGAGATAAATAACTTTTGAAAATCAAAATATTGAAGAATAGATATAATTTTTAGAAAGTAAAATATTGGAGATGGTGATTTTCTTTTCTATGATTCAAAAAATCCATGAATGAAATATTAATACTAATTTGTTTGAATAGAGAATTAAATTTATGGCAAATATTTGATTTCTATGAGATTTATTGCGAATGACATATCAATGAGAACAATAAATTTTCATGATTATGAGGATGATATATAAGGAAGATATTGAAGGATATATTCAAAGCAATAAATTTTATTCAAAAAATTAATATGCAAAATGTGATTACTGGCGTGATATTTGTTGATTTGATTATATATAAAATTGTATTTTCATAGTTATTCATATATGTTTTATCATGTATTTATATGGGTATCGGGTCGGGTTCGGTTATGAGTCGGATAACTAAATCAAACCCATATCCTATCCATTACAATATCGGTTCCGGTTCGGATCCGGATCGGATATTAAATTATTAATTTTGTAACCGTACCCATAATTTAACCGGTTATATTTTTTAAACCATACCCTACCCAAATTAACCGGATCCGGGTCGGTTCCGGGTCGGATCCGGTTCGGTTCCGGATTGGATCCGGGTAATCGGATAAAAGTAGCACCTATAGTTACAAATTAAATTCAGAATTAAATGGCGACATTGTCTTCTTCTTAATTAAAAATCGTTTTGCCTATTTTAGGTATTGTTTGGCTGTTGCTATCCTTGCATTTTTGTACACCATGGGGCAGACTGCTCTGAAATTTTATGAATCACATAAAAATAAAGGCATGTTGCCGAGAAAGACAGCGTCGCTTCTCGACTTTGCAGGAGATCAGGTAGATTTAAATTTGAGTGAGTCTATGGTACTATGCATAGCACAGATTGGTCCGTAATACGGAGCAATATTTTTGTTTTCCAAATTCTAATGATCGATCCGAACAATTCAACATGATTTTCATATGAATATGTACTTACAGACCGGATTTTATATTTTTTTAGTATTGTTTTACTATTTTTTAATATAGGTAGAAAATCACTTGATCTGAAAATTCTGGACTATCCAAAAACAGTGATTTTCTATCTATCTTAAAAAATAGTAAAAAATTCTAAAAAATAAAAAATTCGGTATGCAAGTACAGAGAGGCGGAGGTAGTAAAACTAAATGGGGTTCAATTGACCCCCATTTATTTTCAAAATTTATATATGTATATGTGATTTTCTACATAGTTTAGATCAAAATATTACGAATATTGTAAAATTGACCCCCATTTACAACATAAAAATTTTATATGATTGACCCTCATTCACGTTTGACCCCTATAGTTAAAAGGTCTGACTCTGACCCTGCAAGTACATATTAATATTGGAATTATGTTGAACAGTTCGAATCGACAGTTAGGATTTTGAAAACAAAAATATTGTTCCGTATTACGGACCAATCCGTGCTATGCATAATACCATAGACTCTTTAAATTTTACGTATATCCCTCAAAATTGTAGCTTATTAGAAGTACTTAGTGTAGCTTACAAGGTCCGACATTAATGAGAAATGAAGGAAAATGAAACTGGTATTCTTCTATATGGTTTCATAATGAAATTATCTCGAAGAAATGTACCAAGACTTGGAAAACAAGAGAAATTTATCTTTCTATATGAAAATATAATGATATGACAATCAAGAAAAAAAAAATATATGACAATCAAGAGAGATTACATGTAATTTTTTCTTCTTATCTTAGATACTAGGGAAAAATACCTCTTCATGTATGGTATGGAACGAGTAAATAGACCTCTGAAAAATTCGTGCAGGTGATAGCCTACCTTCTGATATCAGGCATGTCGGCAGCGACACCACTTACAGATTACATGAGAAAAGGATCCGATAACCTGTTTACAGACTCATCAGCAGCATCCATTAGCATGGCTTTCTTTGCATTTCTGGCCATTGCTCTCTCAGCTCTCATCTCCGGGTACAAGCTTTCCCAACAATTTCTGGACTAATTTAGTTAGATTCATATTTTACAACCCCCCACCCCACTATTGTATTCATAGATTTATTGGCTTGTGTGTAAATAATATGCCTTTCCTATATTATTTAATGAAATATACTCTACTTTCACAAATAATGCTAATACTTGGTATTCCGTCTTCAATAGGAGCTATGAAAAAAAAAAAATACCCGTCTTAATACTGTGAGAGCTAGTCTTTTATTTCATTTCTTTAGTTCTCTATTCTACCTTTTGGAATCCTCTAATACTCGAGAGGACCACTAGAAGCAAACACATTTAAACAGAAAGGATCCAAATAATTAGATCAAAGTAGAGTACACGTTGCAACTACCAAGGGGAGCTGAGACTACTACTATAACTGCTGATGGGAGCTTTCATGATACAAATAACTTGTTAGGTTTCGTCATAGAAAAGTATAAGTAAAATAGAACGTGTAATGAAAGATACTCTATAATTACATACATCTAATACAACATGGCCTCTTTGAGGCCCAGACTAACTTTAGAGGCTCACAGTAATAACACTTGCTATAATTAGATACATCTTAACAAAAATGAATTAAAAAGTAGTACGATGAAATGATACATATTTCACAAACAAAGATTTGACCTTACAGATGTCATCGGACCTCTCTCTGAATGAAGAAATGCGACTTACGCATCACTCCAACTATCTCCATCTTCTTCGTCACTTCCGACAAAAGCCTATACCGCAAAATAGAAGGTCAGAAATAAAGGTTTAAGCATCTCTTACTATCCTAGTGGCACAATAAAAAGTACTTCTTAAGAAATCAATGGTGTCAGTACAAAGTACCAGTGTAGAATCAAAGCTACCTTTGTGTGCCTCGGTGACTTATGTGTTGTCTGCTGAAAGATTAAATAAAGAGGAGAAATGAATATAGAGAAATGAATATAACTAATAAGAAGCCAACCTGACGAATAGCATTTGCTTTCTCCACAATAGCAGCTACTTTGAGATTTGTTTGTGGTGCCTTGATAGACGTAATTTTTGGAGCATCTACTGGTCTTAGGCTGAAGGACTAAAAAAATTAAACAGAACAAGAAACTTACATCACAATGTAAAAGTCAACAATTAGATAACAAATTAACAAGCTACACAAATAAAGTGTAGATACAGATAATTTGAACTTTTAGCTTTTTTATTTGTTTAATGAAAAATATAGTAGACTTTCTGCCTAATACAAAAAAATTGAACTTTTAGCGAGGACTACCATACATGTATACCTCCGTTCCTTTGGTCAACATATCAGATTTTACTAGCTCTAATATACATTGCACTTTCTGTCAGCATAGTATAAGCCAGCTGGCAAGGTATAGGTAAAATTGACCCCAATTAAGACACCTTTTATGTCTTGTTTTC
This sequence comes from Carex kokanica, assembly GCA_025461125.1. Classification (NCBI taxonomy): domain Eukaryota; kingdom Viridiplantae; phylum Streptophyta; class Magnoliopsida; order Poales; family Cyperaceae; genus Carex; species Carex kokanica. Next base: position 685,418 of record JAJGRX010001044.1, on the reverse strand, counting down.
CGTGCATGAAAAAAAAAACCGAAGGCTTAGTTTTAGGACTATGGCAAAAGCAATCTTAATTAAGGCAATGCACCGTGCTTATTTTTATGTAGGCTTGACTGAGTGGGAGTGTGAACATGCATGCTGTGAAGTTAAATACCTTATTTCTGATCTGCTCTAGCAAAGAATTTCTTTCCTCAGCTTTTGACTTATCGTCAGGCTTAACCAACTCAGATACCTTCCTCATCTGTCAGTTTTGAAATTTGAAATATCATATCATGAACTACGAAAAGAAATTATATACTTTCTTGTGTATTCATATGCATTATTAACTACCATTAAAAATTTAATATAGTATAATATGTCTTCTTTTAAAATCACAATTTGAGTCCAAATTGCACATTTAGGGGTTACTTTGGGGCAGTAAAGGATATTTAAACTTGATACTTATTCAATTGCAAATTGATAAATAATTAAGGTTCAATTGAACAATTGATGGCACTGAAAACTTCAATTGAACTTATGTTAGGGCTTAATGAATATTTGGATGAATTTTCGGCCAAACTAGTACTGTTAAGCACAAATCAGTCTTAGCCATAGAGATCTTAACAATAAAATATTACCGTGCTTCTATCATGAGCAGCGACAGCATCCATTAATGGATTACGAGGCATGTTACGGATTGAGTGATGCTTCCTACCCAATCTCTCATCTTCAATTGATGGCCCGATGCCATATTGGGCCCACAAGTTGTCTTCCAGTGATATTAAATAACCAGGTTGATGTGTTTGTACAAGACTAGGTCCAGTAGTCCATGCTGAAACAGGCAAAAACGGGTGCGGTGCATCGGGCCAAGCATACTGATGTGCCCTCACTTCAGGCCCAGCTAACCCTAGACTAGCACTGGACCCATTATTATACTCCACATTTTCCACATTGGCCCCTGAAAAAGGGACTGATGCCAAATTAGGGTTTGCAAGTTCATGCTGAAATGAGAGGGGTGGTAGGTCGGACAAACTCATAACCCGTGATTTCTCCCCCTCTATTCTTCCAGAATCATCAAGATTAGCAATTGGTGGTGCCTCCATGCTTCTCATCTGCAAGGATAGGTTCTGGTTCGTTTCATCAACGGGTTTGGATGAATGCCCGTTTGACGGCACGGAAGTGCCTTTTGAGAGCTTCCCTCCCACTCTCCACCCAAGAGGAGGAAGAGGCGGTGGCTTATGCTCAGATGCCAGAGAATATGCACTGAGTATATCTACTTCGCTCTCTTTGGTCTCAACTGATACATTAGCGAGAGCATTGTTTGCAATAACCTCATCTGATTCTATACTCTTGTTACCACTCAAAATGTTGTTGGGTTTCAAGTTGAAACCCTTTTGGTCTTGGTCGATAGAGGAAGAAGGAAAGTAGGATTCTGCAAGCATGATTTTGTTTGGATCAACTGTCCCAGGTTCACTGGTACCATTATGCAAGGTCTCAATAGCAATCTGATTGATATCTTCTTGCAATTTCTCCTGATTATAGTGTAAATTGGTACATGACACTGGTTTATTCAGATGACGTTCATTGGAATCTTCTGATAGGTTCTCACCGGGGTTTGCATCATAGAGTGGGTTGTCTAGAGAAATAGTACAGGATTGAATATTGTTCCGCTTTTCAGTTGTAGAAACCAAATCAGCATGCCCGATACTTCCATGGTGAAATTCTTCGTATTTGCTGCTTGGAGGAGTATCTGGCTCATGGCAACCTAAATTGGTAGCTTCTTGTAATATTTCATGGACATGATCCACAGAGGGAGTTGGTGCCCCAGTATCAGCACTCTCTTCTTCTACAGACACCTCATTGTCTGTCTTGCGCTCATTTTGCAGTAGTTCATGAACATGATCCAAGGAAGGTATAGGTACATCAATGTTGCAATTATTTTCTTCATTCAATTCGAAAATTTCAACAGGCGCCACATTATTCACCAGAGAGGATGTTGGTGCATGACCTTCATCACTATCTTTTTCATTTATTTTCAAAGCTTCAATAAGCACCTCGCTTTTCACCGCCAAGGGTATCCATACACCACCTTCAGCAATACCTTCTGGTTTTAGTTGTGAAGTTTCAACAGGTACCTCAGTATTCACAGCAGAGGATGTTGATACACCACCTTCAGCGCTATCTTTTTCATTAATTTTCAAAGATTCAACAAGTACCTCGGATTTCAGTGCAAAGGGTTGTGGTACACCACCTTCGGCATTACCTTCTTCATTTAATTCCGTAGTTTTAACAAGTACCTCATTATTCACCACAGAGGATGTTGGTACACCACCTTCAGCACTATCGTTTTCATTATATTTCAAAGCTTCAACAAGGGCCTCGTTTTTCAGTGCAAAGGGTGTTGATACGTTACTTTTGACATTGCCTTCCTCATTTAATTTTAAAATTTCAACAAGTGCCTCATTAGTCACCACAGGGGATGTTGGTACACCACCTTCAGCACTATCTTTTTCATCATTAATCAATGCTTCAACAAGTACCTCATTTTTCACCGTAAATGGTACTGGTGCACTACCTTTGCCATTACCTTCTTCATCTAATTTTGAAATTTCAACAAGTGCCTTATTATTTACCTTGCCCTCTTCAAAAATTTCCTGAGATTTAGTCTCTAAATCCTCTTTCAACAGTTCATTAACTTCAACAAACGTACTTACTGAATCATCATGAGCAAAACCATCCTCCACAGGTAATATCTCCTCACAATCACTATCAACCTTATTAGCATCACACGTGTAACACAGTTCCGAACCCTGCTCAGGCACTTGATGGTCACCAACTTCATAGTGCGGAGAAGTATCTGAAGAACCTAATGCAACATCTGTCGGAAGAACTGCACTGTTCTGAACTAAAGATGTAACAGTTTGTGGTTTACCAAATTCTGGTTCAAACTTTGCTTCACGAGGCGAACCCGTGAGTTCCCAGAGGAAATCGATTGGATTTACACCTTCCTCTTTTGCCCCTGCTTTAAAATCTCCTGCCCATTCACATTCTTCATTCAGTGAAAAGGGTGCTGATTTTTCGGTGCACAAAGGACTTTCTGCACATTCTACAAGAGAATCATTGCCATTTATGGAAAGCTCATGCAACTTGCTAGAATCATTCTTCTCACAGTTAATGTTTAAAGATCCATCAGTTGATTCATGGTTGACCAGTCGAACTGTGCTTTCATCTTTATACAGATATTGTTGGTCATCATCAGATTCATTGAATTGATTGATCTGGGTTTCAACCTCGCAGTGATGCAGAGTTTCGTTTCTGTACGTTTCGTCTGTAGTTTCTCCAAGATCAAGTAAACCTTCATCAGGTTCAATGAAATTATCCATGTGATATTGAGGATATGAACCCTGGATTGTAGTTTCCTCTGGAATATTGATAGGTGAGTGAGGCTCACTTGAAGAAGCCTCGAAATCTTGAATTGATGCACTTCTGCTATTATTGTCCATACAATCATCTGATGTTATTGTTGTTGGATCCTTGTTGGGTTGGATTCTGATTTCATGAAGAGCTTCCAAATCTAACCCTACAGCAAATAACAATAATACATAGTAAAACAAATGAATATTTTTGCATACAACACATATTTCTCATATTATTGAGTTACACACGTCACCCTTGTTAATGCAAATAACACCAAGCCACTAAAACTGTGGTTCAGCAAAAAAAGTGAACAAATTGCACCTAAAAATGTTTATTCTAACTTTAAAAAGGCTGTTCTGCTTGATTTATATTGATTTTTGCTCATGGAAAACAAGAGTTGATAAAGCTGACAGAATATTGAAAAAAATTAATATGAACCTCAACATTACACTGAGCTAATGTTGGGTGTTGCTTGCAAGAACAACAAAAAATTGCAATATGCTGATGCCAAATATGAAAAATCGGGGTGTTATTTGCAGAGTCCACAACCAATTCAGTGCTATTTTCGGGAGATCCCAAGCAAAAAAAAGATAGAAAGCACACTTTTTTTCTTATATTATCGACTCCGCATAGCAATTTACCTGGCATATGTGTGCTTAAATCAGTAGCATCTTCAGTTGGGAGAGAGGTTGTGCTACCAGGTAGAATTTCCTCCTCTTCATTTGATAATAGAGAACCTTCACTGTTAAAAACATCCTCCAATTTATCACTTTTTTCATGTTGAAGTCTCTCATTAGGGTCTCCAAAATTGTCTTTGGCAAAATCTTGTGTAATTTCTTCAGCATGAACTGGGCCATAAAGAGGTAAATTGTTAAGCTCAATAAAGATTGTTAATCGAGGTGGTGCTTGCAAAAGACGAGCCTAAAAAGAGTTTTTATTATCAAACAAAAGTAAACCAAAAAAAAAAAACAATAAGAAAATAGAAGTTGGTCAAGGGTTGCCACATCACAGGTTTCAGTACTATTTTAGCAGGAACACAACAGTACAGGGATGCACTGGAAGAGTAGTACATCTCTAAAATCCATTTAAGGGGCTTAGATCATCAATTAACATTTTATGCAGTTAGCTACGCTACTAATGAGCACCAATGGTCACACATACAGATCCAACTTGACCCACACTCACACAACAGAGATAGATAAGTGTCTATTTTGGTTTAAACTTTTCATATTTTCCTAAGAAGCACATAGTTAACTAGAAATACCATCTAATGGGTCTTCTGCGATGACATAATTATGAGCATCTTTACCACCGTGAGAGAAGATATCCTGGGAGATACTTTCATCTTTTCTGGTTGAGATCAAGTATTCTTCCAAATTTAGAATGTCCTCAGAAATATTCCTCAATTCGACTTGTGAGACCTCAACAGGATCTTCAAGTCGCTCTGTAAATTAAAAATAAAGAACCAAATTTTAGTAATGGACTTGAAGGCAATTCAAGTACGCTAACATGCAAATTAATAAACAAACCCGAGATACTAAAAAGGCAAAAGAGAGGAAATGAAGTTCTGACCCAAGAGGTACTTTAAACTGTGAATGATTCATCTTAGGTTACCTTGAAGTCCTTCGAGACCTGTAGAGCTTCTATTAGTAACCGCATAATTATTCACTTCATGAGAACACAACGAATCCTCAAGAATGGGTGTTTCTTCAAGGGACTTGATTACTTGCGAATTTAAAATTACATCAGATATGTCTGATGTCTCATGAGAAGCATCAGTAATGGGCACATCCATATTTTCCAGATGAGAATTTGTTTGTTCCTGATGATTGCCAGTCTGAGTAGGCAAGCCTACCAATTAAATGATTTGATCATCAAGTAAGGAAATATGTATTTATAAAGAAGCAAAGACACTTTGTGGTGTAAGAGAAATTAAAATTAATTTGCAGCTAAATTTAGAACTTTCATCCAGCTGAATTATATCAGATACAAATTAACCCTCACTTGTCCTCAATTTACAAAATTCCCACCTATATTCACAATAGTGCAATTTGGGGGGGAACAAAAAAGCAACTCAAGGAATGTATTTCTCCTTTTAAAAGTACACAAGCAGACCATCAGTCAAACAAGTGTTCAGGCAGGTCCTGGCACATATCAGTTTACAGGACAAATGAAATAGAATAAAAAACCAACATCACAATCTTGCAACAGATGCCAAGTACCAGTCTTTACCAGATATAAGTTTCATGGCTTTATTTTCCACCTTTTAGAAACAAATAATATTGATACTTGGCTTTATATAATCATATAAACAAACTAGTACACTACACTTACATACTAAATCTTCAACATGCATTCGAGCCCCATCGAACGTACTGGTATTCTCTAGAGCACGTAGCTCATTTTCAATATCACCAGATGGCACCTTTGATTCATCCATTAAATTATTTCCATGTAATATAGAAAGCTGTTCTGTCTTGTGGACCCCATCTGAGTGCAAACTGGATGTAGAACTAACATCCATGAGATCATCATTGTCGAAGAACTCTTCAGTTGCTTCCCCACATTCAATTTCTCCGTTTAATTCTAAACTCTTGTCTGTACCAACCAACCCTCCGACTGAATCTGAACCCAAATTTCCATGCACCCTTTCCTTTTGAGAAGAACTAACATTATCAGATTTGGGTTTAGTCTCATTGTCCGTTTCCACCTCCGATTCTATGATGTTAAGAGCATCCACAAAATTCTCATGTTCACTAGCCACATCATCAGAATAGGTCATAGTCTTTTCGTAAGTTTGCCTCGAAGAAAAGGTTTCAATGCCAATTTGAATTTGCTCTGATCCTGAAGAAGCTTCATTCTGCTCCTGAATTGGGTATACTTTATGCATCTTTTGTGCTTCATGTTCAGTCTCAAACGAGACTTGAACAGATGCCTGCTTGCTTAAGCCATTTGATTCTGGTTTAATGTTCGCCTGCCTTCTAGAATCTTCTAGAATGATTTTCTTTTGAGATTCTATAAGTTCAAGAAGATGTAAATGGTAGATTTTTCTGGCATTATTATCTGAGTTCCGCAAGCGCCGAGACTTCAATTTCACCACTCGAGATATAAGGGCTTTGCCAGAAGATTGGTTTTCTGATGAAGGTGGAGACCTAGATGATTTATAAAAAAACAACCAGAAGATTGGTAACTATTTTATTGCTTAAAACGAACTTCTATAAGATGACATAAGCATCTGTGAATTGTTTTGAAGATTTGGGTAACTGAGGCTTAAAGACTTGTGGTCAGACCAAAAGCTCAATCAAAGGAAAAACGCAAAAAGAAGGAAAAGGATGTGACATCTGGACAGGTGCATCCTGGTTTGTAGGATATCACACCAGGTGATGTAAAAGCACACAGTACCGTATCTGTACTGACTAAGCTCACATATTTGCTACCATTAACACCCATAAACAAACTCGTTGGCAAAAAAATTATGGATGTACCATTACTACCAGTAATTATCAATTCTTGATATAATAATTCAGATTAAAACACTGAAAAGTTGAGTTACGAACTTAATATTTCCTTTTGTGAAACTTCTACTAATAAAAATAAACATAAAACCCACTCACTCTGAGCTAGATATTAGTAATGATTCAAGTGTCTCTCCCTTCTTCCATCGAATTGCTTTCTTCTGAAAGGGGAAGAAAATTGGAACATTACTTTTATAGTCGAGAGAATTTTTGTGCAATTAGGATATTGTAAAATTCCTTTGTCAACTATAATCTTTTACCTTGATTTTGCGGGGTTTCCTTTCTCTAAGGGCATCATCTGCTTCAATTGAACAGGAGGAAGCAAGTTCCGTTTTGAAAAATGATGGATCAGTGTATCTTTTCAAGCATGCACCAGCACCGGCTACATCAAATCTAAATCACCAAGAAAAAAGTTGTCATAAATACGATGAAGATTTAACGTGCCCAATTTAGGAAGTTATATTAACTGGCATAGATTATTACTTAGGAAATTTCACAATTGGTGCGGCTTCTTATTTATTTTATTTGTGCTGCTTTGCTTAACTGTGAACATCGAGATGCCATAATTAAGGCACTAAATCACAATTTGGGTTCATAAGGCACAACAGGTACAACTTGGAGCTTACTGCACTGCTAAAGGTAAGTACTTGTCAAGGGTATCATTACAAAATATCACTGCTTACTATTTAAATGCTACACAGATCATTAATCTAATGCAGGATTAGCAAATAAGTACTTGTCAAGGGTAAATAGCCGTGGTGGACCATGGCATTCTTCGTAAGAGTCCATAACAAAACGGGGCATATCTCCTCTTGTTACGAGATTTTGATCAATTTGAACATTGGTGTGCCATTGAAGTCCTACAAGAAAATAAAAAATAAAAATAAAAGGCCATTGAGCAAGCATTGTTTTTAAAATAAATTGTAAATTTACAATTGGTAAATTTTAGATAAGTTATTTCCAATGCATAAAAAAGAATTATGGTTAAACTCTCTCTCTGCCCCCCCCCCCCCCCCCCCCCCCCATTACACACTCACACAAACAGACAACTCAGAGAGCGAATGGAGGAACATATATTGGTTAAGAATTATATTTCTACTGCCACCAGTACAAGTCCAACAGTAGTGCATTCCTTGACGGAGAAAGAAATATGTCTCTGAAACAAGTAAAAAGCTAATATCACAGTAACCTTCATTTTGTGTGACATTTGGAAGGCTAATTTGAGAAATAAGAGCCTCCTCAACTGATGGGAACTCAGCCTCGAGCTGGTGCAGACGAAGTGTCAGCCCATGTCCTCTTGAAGCTGTTGCCATCACTTCTTCGTGCACGTCGTGAAATATCTCTGCCGCAAATCTATTTTTAACAAAATTGAGACGAGAGGAAATGATCCATTGAAAAGATGTAACTAGATAAATATTAGACTGATCTTGTGGTGCTACTATAAATTATATTCCACTAAAGAATAAACAAATTAGTAAATCCTGTCTGATACATAATTGTACTACCATATTAGTGGTACCACGGACAAGTGCAGTTTCCATATTAATTATGTAAGTTGGTAACTGTTTAGATGTTGAAGTTTCACCACTTTTGGAGCACCAGCTGAACTTAATTAATACAAATTATCTTGTTAAATCAGACATTTATCTTAGTTAAATTCAAAATTAAAATAGACTAAAGCAGCCATGTTGTGAGACATGCTAACCCCAACTAATCCCACTCAACATGTTACCAGACTTTGGAATCTAACAAACAGACAGAAATACTACCTGGAATTCCAGCACTAAATAATACTAGCGGATATACCAATTCCTAATACCCAGAGGTGGGTGTATTTCAAATGGAATTTTCTGAAATAATTAGCGCTAAATAAATCCCCGCAGTAATAAATAGTACTTCATTGTTCGCCTCAGTTCAGTTCAGCTACGCATTAAAACCAATAATTTATAGTAATCTGTTAACTTCGCAAAATGCACAAGAAGAAAATTCCAAAAGCATAAAATGAAACAACGAACAAATAGGAAATTAGCAACATTAGCAAAGAAAAAAAGAAAACCCTAACAAATAGGTACAACAAACGAATACACTCACTCGGCAAGATCTCCAAGCTGGCGCAAGAGACCAACGAGACCAGCCATGGCGACGCCCTCAAGTAACGCCTCTGGGTCGTCCTTCTCGGCCGCTCCATATAGCTCCGGATCCGATAACCCGTATTCGTTTCTAATCTGGTACCTCACCATCGGCATCTCTGCGCCTTCAAGCTGTCGCCTCTTACGCTCGGCTCAGGACATTACAGAGAGGAGGGAAAAGGAAGGCAGAGAGAGAGGATTTGAGGAAGCTTTGATTGATTTAATTAATTGAATATTTAAGGAAGTAGAGTTATGGAAAGAGAGTGAAAAGTGTGAATATGCAGTGACAAGTGAAGAAGAGTGTGACGAAATTAAACAGAAATATAGAGTGCCACGAAGAATTCGGATCCCCTAAAGTAACTCAAATTTTGAAATTAAATCCGGACCGTCCGACCTGCATTGACCCGAATAGTAAAGTGTCCCGTGCATTTCACCTCTGGCCGGATTGGTCCGGGTTCTGCCGGACGGTCGGGATCTAAAATCAAATTTTGGATTACTCTAGAGATCAGACCCGTGAGACGAAACACTCGGAAGAAGATATTGACGCAAGAATTGAGTCAAGCTCCTCTGCAATTATTCAAATTTTACTTCTCTGTTATTAATTTCTATCCATCTAGAGTGAGGCTATGGTGCTATGCATAGCACGGATGGCTAGTGTACTACGGCTCAATATGGTACTTTTTAAAATCCTAACGGTCGATCCGACCGTTCAATGTGATAACCATATGAATATGTACTTGCAAACTAAATTTTATATTTTTTCAAATTTTTTTACTATTTTTTCAGATAGGTAGAATTTTGATGGTCCAGAATTTTCAAAAAACACTGATTTTTCTACCTATCTAAAAAAATAATAAAAAAATTCGAAAAAATATAAAATTTAGTTTGCAAGTACATATTCATATGGATATCACATTGAACGGTCGGATCGACCGTTAGGATTTTAAAAAGTACCATATTGAGCCGTAGTACACTAGCCATTGGTGCTATGCATAGCACCATAGCCTCACTCATCCATCTATATTTGGCGGGATTCAGATGAAATAAAAAATTGTTTTATTCTTATTTTACTTGTCAAATACGACATACATATCAAGTAATAAGTATAATTAATTTAAACTTGGCATGTATTTGATAATTGTTCGAAACGAAGCAGCTCAGCAGAAACTATAATTTGTATCCTCCGGAGTTATCCCCTGCGGAGTCGTGCGGAGCTTTTAATCTGGTCCGTTCGTTTTGATCGGACGGACCAGATTAGATCTTGCCTGAATTGAAAACAAAAAAACAAAATTCCCCTGCCCGATAAGATCTGATCTGGTCCGTCCGATCAAAACGAACGGACCAGATTAAAAGCTCCGCACAACTCCGCAGGGGATAACTCCACAGAGGATACTGGTCCTAGAAACTATTGTATTAATATGTCAGAATATTATATATTCTTATGAGATTTTAGTCAACAATGTCAGTATTTGATATACAAACTCGATAAGCTATTATGAGCGCAGCTAAACCAAATTATTGTTTAACTAATTTACAACATCGGTAAATTTATGTGTAAATTTACAAATGTTCAACACCTAAATTAACCTTAAATTATATCCGATGTTAATCGTTAATGATAGTTAATATTGACACCGTCAAATTCTGTAATCCATTAACAAAATTATAATTACAGTTCAAGATAACTCCAAAGCATTAAAAATTATAAATAATCCAACTCAATAAAAAAACTTACAACACATTCCCTCCTATACAAGTGTATACTTTTTTTTTTATAAAAGTTGAAAGTCAAGTCATCCAACTATTAAATATCCACAAAGGATTGTCTATTCTGAATTTCAATGTTTTAAATTCAACTATTAACTATTAAATATCCACAAAATCAAGCCATCCAACTATTAACTATTAAACATCTCTACAATTCCTTTTTAAAATTCGGTTACAAAAACTTAAGTAAATATTTTAAGTTACAATGTTTGACTTGTATTTTTATTGAAAAAAAGAGAAGTGTATTAAAAAGGAATTGTAGAGGAGGGCGGAGGGAGATGGAATAAAAGGAGTTGATGGGCGGGGACCTCACCGTTGGCAGTTAATAAATCGGGGGCCAACTCATTACTCATATGACATGATGAATTGAGGATTGAGGCAGCGTAACGCTTCGTCTTAGATCATTGCTCTAATGCTCTCCGTCTACAGTGTACTCGCATAATCGCATTTCCCCTGTAAATGCTTCCGCCACCCCATTTTGTGTACCAAAGTACTGCTATTTGTTTTAACTTTTTAATTATTGAATAGGTGCAAAGTCTAGTGTTACTTCAGCGGTATTTAGTTGATATAATAAGTGTTATGCAGTTGAGTTAGGGAATGTTTTTCTATAATGACAAGGGTTCAAATGTCTTCTTTTTTTGTCTCTATTATGCCTCTACTTTTTATTTTTTTTATAACAAAAAATTTAGAATTTATATGTCAAAATAAAACCGTTATATGTATTTATATTATTTTCTCTACGTGCACATAAAAAAAATTACACTTTTTTGTTTTTATTTTTATATGAATCAATAAGTTAAAAAATTAACATTTATAATTTATTCAGATCAGTGTATTTTACAAGCTCTTGATATCTATTAAAACAAAGTCAAATTTAACAGTTTTATTTTGATATTTAAGTTTTAAATTTTAATTTATTAATATTAAAAAATAGAGAAACATCTAAGACAAAAAAAAATAGAAGCATCTGAAACCCTTCTCTTCTATAATATGATATTTTTCATTTTAAGATGAAGGTGTTCAGAAAAACAAACGTACGTGTCATTGACTAGAAACAAATACAATGAACGTGAAATGTCACTGTAATAATATAATAGATAAAATATATAAATAAAGATCAACAAAGAAGAAATAATATTAAAAAAGCAACGCGTAAAAAAAGTAACTAAAAGTTAATTTATATAAACATATATAAACATGGTCAAATAAGAACTCGAAATATTTTTAATTTAGAGAGAAATTGTTTACAATAATAAAAAGAAAGCATTAATGAAACACAGGAATAAATGAATTCTGATGATTTAAAAACAAGTGATACACTAAGTCTTAAAGCAGCTAAAAATATTTTAAGAATATTTTTTAAATATCAAAAGTTTCAAATATTACACAAGCGCAAAAATTAAAATTATTTGATAAAAAAACAAAACGATTAACTAATAGTTAATTAAACTAATTCCAAAATATTTTTTTAGAAATGTTTAGAAAAAAATAGGAAGTAATTAAATAAGTATATTTTGAGCTACACAGTACAATTTACTAATTGAAATGAATATTGTTATAATCTTTTCTAAAGTATATTAATAAAACAACCGAATTATGTATCTTAAATGTAAGAAAGATGTACATAGACTTTTAAATGACGTATATAAAAATAGTCAAATTTATAGGGATCAAAACTAAGAACAAACAAAAAATTATGGTTCCAATAATGAATTTAATATAATTCTATATTATTTCAGGTCTGATTTGTGAAAAAGAAATAGATTATTGTCATGATGGTTGCAAAACAAGATCAATATTGGATTCATTTTGTTCATTAAAATAAGACGAGCATTTTGAAAAGAAAAAAAAATACCCAAACTGATACACGCACAGAGAGACATTAACGTTTAAAATATAGAATCAGATATATAAATTTGCAATTTGTATAGTTCAACGATTATTTTTGGTAAATTAAAATTAACTTTTTCTAATTTCGAGCACAATGCATGACATATTTGTGAAACAAACTTTATTACTTTTCTTGTGGCGAAAGACTCGTTACCTAACATAGTAACAAATGAAAAATTCGGGTTCGGTTCGGCAGGGTCAAAAATTTGTGATTCGGGTATAATTCGGGTATAATTCGGGAATAATTCGGAATTACAGTACGAGACCTTAGTACATATTTAATTAATTACCGATGATTTACTATAATATATACTGCTAGAACTTGCCACAAAAGATCAATAACACAGTAAAAAATATATTAAAATAAAATTGAGAAATGAGCTCATTGCCACAGAAGATCAATAACATAGTAAAAAATTCAAATAGGGATTGGGGAAATGAGCTCACCACAGAAGATCAATAACTAAAAAATATATTAAATAAAATTGGGATCACGTGGGGGTGCCAGCCTGCCAGGCAGCCTGGGGAAGGGCAAATTCGCACAGCAGCTTGGGCCGCACAGTACCGCGAGAAAAAAAAAAAATTTCGAAAAAAAAGTGAAAAAAACGCGTATTATTCGTAAAATTCGTTAAATTCGCGTTTTATTCGCGTTTTATTCGGTCAAAGGTTCGGTCAACGATAAATACGCCATTCGGTGCGGAAACCCCCTAAAAACGTTTTATTCGCGAATTAAACGCGAATAAAACGCGAGTATTGTTACTATGTTACCTAATAATCTGCTTTGAGCCTTTGACACTGAATATTACATATAGAAAACTACAGAAAATCCTTCGAAGAAACAAACAAATGGATCGTCCGTCTGTCACGCGCTGATTGCAGATCATACGTACCACGCGTAAGCAGACGTCATCTGCACGAGGGTTTTCAACGACAGTTTTCTATTCTTCATAGAGAAACGAGTCATAGTAACCCTCTAGTACGTTACCTTATACCCGTTACACCTCTGTACGCAGAGTTATTTATGGAATATCTAAACAAAATTCAGTGAAATTTGAGAAATATTTGAAGAACAAAAAAAAATAAGAAAAAGAGAGAAGGTTTCGCCGAAACAAGCGTAGTTGTAAACAGGGCTAATTAAGGACATTTTAGAGGTCTTCCTCAAAGATTTCATGCTGCATTTTTTTTAGCAGCACAAGTGAAACATAAAATAATCATTCGACGCTCTCTGTTGAACTTTGTCAACACTCCGTCATAATCTTATATAGTTAATTACCTAATATTATTAAATAACTCATCAGACTGTAACTGAAGTAAAATATTTTATAGTAATTAGTTTGTTCCTTGCAATAGGAACCAACGGTGAAGCCAGGAATTTTGTGGGTAGGCAAAAATATTTATAGTACAACTAAATAGGAGAACATATATGTTGCAAAAAATAATTAAACATAACAAATATTACAACATCAATCAAAATAAATAAGAAGTCAAGATAATAGAAATGAACATCAAAGATTTCAACTCGGTCAAAAATTTATAACAAATATTATTTTACATATCACAAATCAGTGTCAAATTTAAATTAAACAACAGAACCACATAAGCATTACAATAAATTAGATATTTTTCAAATGGTTCTGTAATTTATAACTCATCTATAATTTAGACTAGATGAAAAAAAGAACAAAATATATCATTCTTTTATAAAATAGACATTTTTATCCACTGTAAACAGCAAATTTGAAGTTAATTCATATCTAAGCTTCCTTCTCTATTTTTCTTCTTATTTATTTCCTTTGCAAACATTATCATCGTTTCTATTTGAAAAACAGAACAAACTAGAAGAATTTCTTAATTAGGTTATCTTTGAGCTCTGCTAAACTCCAGTTAGATCAAGCCATTCATGAATGTACAAATTATACATGGAATTGGTATAAAGTTCAAAACGTACCAGTACCAGTCACGAGCTCACGACCATTCATGAATGTAAAAATTAGGGTTATCTTTGAGTTTTGCTAAACTCCAGTTAGATCAAGCCATTCATGAATGTACAAATTATACATGCTAAAATCTATTATTATCTAATTTAAAAAAATAGGGTTAAGAGCAAAGAGGCGGTACCGTACCAGTCACGGGCTCACGGCGTCAGCAGGGTAGAGGCAATCTCCTTCGCGCGCGCTCTTTTTTCTCCTCCGCGCCTTGCTACTTTTTCTCATGTGCAATCGCCTCAATCGCCTCTCTGTCTCTCTATTATTTAGAAATTAGAAGGGTAGCGGACTAGCTGGTTTGAACTTAGAATGATAGTGAGTAGCGCTAATTAAAAATTCTAGGTAGGCAAATTTAATTGGGCTGGGCTGGCCAGGGATAGGCAGATTTAATTTTCAGGAATAGGCAAGATTCATTTTTGAACCTGATCCAAATTAATTTTTTTTCCAGGAATAGACAGTTGCCTACCCTGTTGTATGCTATCTTCGCCCCTGATAGGAACAATTAGTTGGTTGGTTAGCACATATTTTTAAATCAATGATTTCAAAACTCCTGTAAAGCTGTAGTCATTTTCTTTTCTTTTCAGGTTGTTTCTGGTCTGGGTCACTCTTTTGACATTTCATTTTCATGTCAATTTGTTTCTATTTCAGCTCAAGCCTCAAGCGGTTTAAGCAATATTTTAAAAGGAGAAATAGCTGCAAAAGCATTCTAAACAGAATGGCATTCCTCCTTGTTATCACTGGTACCGCTCGGTACGCATTTGCACCTCTCACAACATGTACCGCAAGCCCTATGGCACATCTTTGGCTTCCAGTTCTTGCTGCAGCGAACGTCGCACTTCGCTTTGCAATCTATATTCACAAAAGGAAAAAAAAAAAAAAACTGTCATATTTTACTAGTACTATTTTACAAGAAATCAAGGACCAATTTGAATAAAATCTCACCTATCGCCTGAACTCCTTGCATCGGTTGCTCAATTACATTCATCTGAAAAAACGGATATTTATTGCATTTCAGAATATTTACACTATTATTATTTAATATACAAAGAGTACAGTATTTTCAATATGGATGAACAATGAAGCCAATTATATGAGTAGAACTAGGGTGCTCCTAAGCTCACCAAGCCCTTCGTGAGCACAACTCTAAAACCTATTGAATTGACTTCAAACGACATTTCCGAACCGTTAGATGTTCAATCTATATTAAAATGTGCTTGGAGACCAAATTTTACATTTTTTGGAATTTTTTTACTATTTATTAAGATGGTTTGAAAATCGCTGTTTTCCAATGGTGCAGAATTTTAATAAAAACAGCGATTTTCAATCCATCTTAATAAATAGTAAAAAAATTCCAAAAAATGTAAAATTTGGTCTCCAAGCACATTTTAATATAGATTGAACATCTAACGGTTTGAAAATGTCATTTGAAGTCAATTCGATAAGTTTTAGAGTCGTGCTCACGAAAGGGCTTGGTGAGCTTAGGAGCACCCTAGTTCTACTCCCAATTATATATATAGAGAGAGAGAGAGAGATGAGCTATGGTGAGACGTAGAGTAAAAACTTGTTTTACTCCATGTAATATTTCTATTTTGAAAATCCAAACAACCGATCCGAACCGTTCAACATGATCTCCATATTGAAATGTGCTTGGAGACCAAATTTTACATTTTTTGAAATTTTTTACTATTTATTAAGCCACTTTGAAAATCGCTGATCCGGGTGAACAGTAAAAAAACAGTAAAAATTTTTGAACCATCGGATCAGCGATTTTCAAAGTGGCTTAATAAATAGAAAAAAAAATTCCAAAAAAATGTAAAATTTGGTCTCCAAGCACATTTCAATATGGAGATCATGTTGAGCAGTTCAGATCGGTTGTTTGGATTTTCAAAATGGAAATTTTTTGCGGAAACAAGTATTTTACTCTACGTCTCACCATAGCTCAATTCTATATATATATATATAATTTTTTTTTTTTGATTGACATGATTTTTATTTTTAATAGACACAGAACTCACCTCAATAAGGACTAAGAAAAGAAGAAAAACAAACAAAAAATTGCTCTTTGCCATGGTAGGGAAGTTGTAAATAAAAAAGATGAAATGAGAGACACCTAGGAACTGTGCACAGCATTGTCCTTATAAAATAGAACAAAAGGATAATTTTAGCGTACATCCAACACATCTTATGTTACGGTTATAATATAACTAAGGGTTGAATTTTTTCCAACGAACTTTCTTTTATTTAGCAAGAAAAACAACACAATTGAATAATTGGACGTTTTGATTGTGTTTTTTTCTGGGATTTTTCTCAAGGCAAGTCTGTCAAACTGTACTAACCACCCTTAATTAAGAAATAAAAAAGTCCCATGTTAGAATGTTCCTTAAGGCCATGTTTGGGTGTGGAGTAAGAGGTGGATTAACTCTCTTACTCCACACTTAATCCACCAAATATGGAGTAAAATTGATGGAGTAAGTTGGAGTAAGATTTAAATTAATCTGGAGTAAGTTACTCCACCTCTTCAGATGGATTAGCTTACTCCACGTCATGGGGCCCACTGTCATACACTAGTTCTATTTTTTTATTTTCTCTCTCTTCATTAGACAACAGACAATGATATTTCTAGAATAACTTAATCCGTTGCTTAAGTTGCATGACCCAACCAAACATGATTAACTTACTCCACCTTAACTTGGAGTAAGCAATTTAATCCGGATTAAAGTTACTCCACAACCAAACATGACCTTAGCTACTAGAAAATATAGATAGATTTTTTTTTGTTTTTACAACTGTACGTGTGCCATGTTTACGACTTATATGTGCCTAAGCACATTTTCTTTTCAATGGCTGAAGCGCTCTCTCCCACCTTTATTTGTCAGAATTAGTCTGAGTTTTAGCTACGATTTTTTTTTTTTTGTACTTAGGCACTATCTTTACGACTTATGCAGTCCATTTTTTTTTTTTTACTTTTATTCTTATTTTCTATAAAAATTCAAGCACTATCTTTGCAATCCAAATATGTCAGTGACATTAATTTTCTAATGTGATCAATATCATGCTTACATTTTAGAATGAGGCTATTGTATTTTGCAATGTGCACGTAATTGATCTAAATTGTTCAATATGATCTTCGTATGAAAATGTATGTGGAGACCAAATTTATAGTATTTTTTTACAATTTTTTCTACTGTTTTAGATAGGTAGAAAATTATTTGATTAAAAAATTATGAATTACCTGTGATTTTCTACCTATCTGAAATAATATATTAATTTTGTTAAATTATAAAATTTGGTTTGTAAGTACATTTTATATGAAGAACATATTGAACGGATCAGATTGACAGCTTGGACAATGTAAAGTATCATAGTCTCACTCAACATTTTTATCTAATGTGTCAATGTATAGAATAATATGCTCCTATTGCTCCAGAGTAAAATATGAATCATGTATGAGTGAGGCTATGGTACTTCGGCTAGTGTACTACGGCTCAATATGGTACTTTTTAAAATCTTAACGGTCGATCCGACCGTTTGATGTGATATCCATATGAATATGTACTTGCAAACTAAATTTTATATATTTTTGAATTTTTTACTATATTTTAGATAGGTAGAATTTTGATGGTCCAGAATTTGTATAAAACACTGAAAATTCTACCTATCTAAAAAAATAGTAAAAAAATTCGAAAAAATATAAAATTTAGTTTGCAAGTACATATTCATATGGATATCATATTGAACGGTCGGATCGACCGTTAGAATTTTAGAAAGTACCATATTGAGCCGTAGTACACTAGCCGAAGTACCATAGCCTCACTCATCATGTATTCATGTCTGCTAAGCAAAGCAGCATTTTGTAATATGATCAATATCATGCTTACATTTTAGTTGCCATGTTGAAGACACAAAATTTATCAAATTTATAACACGCAGGAGGCACGATTAACAATTTAATTTAATTCGCGTGGATCTGAATTAATCATACGAGCATCGTATGGGTATAGAAATAGTTAGTTATTTTCATAATGCATAAAAATATTCAAATATTATATTTTCGAAAGCAAACAAATTTTTAGTAAATTGTACGAAAACAATTTTTTAGAAAGCAAACATTTTTTTTAGTAAATCGTACAAACAATAAAAAATATTTTGCATATTATGTTAAATTTATTACAAATTCGTGATATATTTGTAAATTTTGCAAAAGTTGTTACATTTATATGTGATAAAGCCCGAATTTTTTATTTATATCCAAAAAATAATGGAAATTTAAAAAAATACCCATGTTATCTTGAAAATTCGAAAACTACCCAAATCGGAAATTTTTTTTCTGGATTTGACCTCTAAATCCGGAAAAAAAATTTCCGGAAATTGAACTCCAAAACCGGAAATTTTTTTTTCCGGATTTAACATTTTTTTTTTTTTTTAGAGATTCCAGATAAAAAAATTTAACTTAACAAATTATTTATTTATTTATTTTTTTTTAGAGATTCCGGAAATTTTTTTCCGAACTAAATAAAAATTTTTTTTTTTAAGAGAAAAATAGCTAAAATACTGAAATCTAACGCTAAAAAATCGAATTGTTTTTTTAAATATTTGTTTCATTAATTTAAAAAATTTCAAAATGGTGTAGAATAATTTAGAAATTATCAAAATAGCTAAAATACTGAAATCTAACACTAAAAAATCGAATTGTTTTTTTACTACGAATAGGGCCGATTTTGTGCTAAAATACGGTAAATTTACTAAAATACGATAAATTACGTATAAATGGGGCTTATTTTGTGGCATCTTTCATAAATCATAAAAAATAGTAAAAAAAATTCCAAAAATAATAAAATTTGGTGTTCTAAAAGTAGTAAAAAAAATTCCAAAAATAATAAAATTTGGTGTTCTAAAAGTTTATTACATAACTAATTTACTGAGCTACGTAGATTGAATAATAGAAATGAAAATCTTAATCGGAAACTTCAACTGAAGTTTTGAGGCTCTTCTATTTGTTTTTTGGCGATTCTGAATTTGGAAAACTAGCAAAGCTAGTCCGGACGCATGCGCATTTTCGCAAGCTTTCCGAAAAGTGGTCATTTGCTGAAATCGGACACTCGAGCGCCGTTTTATGACCGTTTGAAGTTTCGTCGTCGTTTTTTCGCCTTCTCAGTGAAGATATTATCCCTATTCGTACGTAATTTAGCGTACTTTACCGTATTCTAGCATAATTCTACATAATTATTGTAATTTAGTGTAATTCAGCATAAATCAAGTAATTTGACTTGTTTTAGTATAAATATGCTAATTATATATAAAAAAATGTAATATAGCAAATATTTAAAAAAATAATTCGATTTTTTAGTGTTAGATTTCAGTATTTTAGCTATTTTGATAATTTCTAAATTATTCTACACCATTTTGAAATTTTTTAAATTAATGAAACAAATATTTAAAAAAACAATTCGATTTTTTAGCGTTAGATTTCAGTATTTTAGCTATTTTTCTCTTAAAAAAAAAATTTTATTTAGTTCGGAAAAAAATTTCCGGAATCTCTAAAAAAAAAAAAAAAAAAAAAAAATTTGTTAAGTTAAATTTTTTTATCCGGAATCTCTAAAAAAAAAAAAAAAAAAAATGTTAAATCCGGAAATTTTTTTTCCGGTTTTGGACTTCAATATCCGGAATTTTTTTTTCCGGATTTAGAGGCCAAATCCGGAAATTTTTTTTCCGGTTTGGGTAGTTTTCGAATTTTCAAGATAACATGGGTATTTTTTTAAATTTCCATTATTTTTTGGATATAAATAAAAAATTCGGTGATAAAGCAAATAATTTAATAGCATTGTCGAATTTAGCTTTTTATGGAGCAAATATTAAAGCCAAATTTAGTGAAATCTTTATGAGATGTTCAGAAAAATAGAATTAAATTTTTGCAGTCAATTTTTTGCTTTTTACAAGTTGCTACATTCTCTATTTTACCACAATCCAATTTTCTATTTTGTGAGGATGGTGAAATACACTTTCGCCTTCTTCAAGAGATAAAATTAATTTATTCATCAATACTTTTCCACTCTTCTATTATTTTACTTTTTTACATCTTTAACCGAACAAAATCAAAATAACACAGAATGAAAATCTATTTCAAATTTCAATTTTTCTCTCTTCTTTTACCACCGAAGAGGTTGACTTTTGGCGTATCAGAGTTTAATACGGAATATGTATGTTATTTGTATTTAATGCTGTAATTTAATGTTGGTTGGATACTCTATACAAAACTAAAGTTGTCATTTAATAATTAATAACATATTAGATGTAAAAATAAGTCCAAATATGCAAACTAATAATTTATAGGCCAATTCTTCTATGGACACAAGGACCTATTTGTAAAATGAACATATTTTCATTTTCAAAGTTCAAACAGTCGATCCGACCGTTCAACATTATCTCCATATTAAAATGTACTTGGAGGTCAAATTTTACATTTTTTTGAATTTTTTTACTATTTATTAAGTATTTTACAAAATTCAATGGTCTGAATTTGACTAGTTTTGTAAAATACTTAATAAATAGTAAAAAAATTCAAAAAAATGTAAAATTTGACCTCCAAGTACATTTTAATATGGAGATAATGTTGAACGGTCGGATCGACTGTTTGAACTTTAAAAATGAAAATATGTTCATTTTACAAATAGGTCCTTGTGTCCATAGAAGCATCTCTCTAATTTATATAGTCTCTCTATTATCCTCTTCAAATATATCGTAAACAAAATTTGATATATAACTTGAAAAATAATTTTTCTATCAACTAATTTGAAAATCAAACAATCAATTTTAACGACTCTTGACTCTTGATCAGTAATGTAGCAATTTTCAACCTACATCAAGTCAAATAAACTTAAAAATTCGTCTTTAAAAAGTTCAACACCAACTGCCATGATTGTAGTGATATATTTTTTTTTCTGCCACCTATGTCAGGTCAGATGGAATTCAGATCCAGTGAAGTAATTCAAAAATTGGGTTTTGAATCGGGACCGTCCGATTCGAATCCGTGACCATCCAACTAAAGTGGAGCGCACGCATCCCAAGCGACATGTTCAAATTCCGAAGCGATCTCGAGCGACGGATTCGTTTCGGACGGTCCTGATTCAAAACTCAAAAATTGAGTTACTTTAGGGGATCCGGACCCGGTCAGATGGACGTAAAATGTGTTTTTCCTGCCACCTATTTCGACATTATAATTGCCATGGCTGTAGTCCGAGGCAGAGCTAAGAAGAAAAAATGGACGTGCATTGAACTCCATTTTTTATTTATTTATATATAATTTTTTATATAATTTAGAGTGAAATGTCATGGTACTGTTAAATTGATTTATATTTTTTGTAAAAAAATATATATAATTGATCTCCATATATATTTAATTTCCATAGTTCGATAGTTTAGCTCCGCTCCCGGCCGTAGTGATATAAACTTTTTCGTCTACGCTATAGCATTGGTTTTTACAATTGTCATTCATAATATTTTTCACGTGTGCATACGATATTTAAATGCGTACTTAATTAGTTTATTGATTTTTTTTTTTGTTATTTCATATCAGTTTTACATGAAATGTGATTATTATAGGGACCTATGAGCAAGATTCCAATATTTGCCTTCAACTGGGATTTATTGAACTTCCGGGAAAAGAAAGCGCAAGGCAATCCGATGAAGAAAAGAACATTTAAGAATAATAACAAGGCACAAAAATAAAAAAAAGGAGGACAAATTGCAGCCGGCAAATAAAAATGGAAAATGCAATTGAAATAAATCATGCACTTTTGGTAAATAAAATAGTCAAAACGAAGAAGAGAAAAATACAAAATAGGAAGGCGAAGAAAAGCAAAGAAGAAATCAAATTAGTAATTAACAGTTAACACTACTCCCGAAAAATTATAATAAAAAAAAATTCCCCAAGGAGAGGAAAAGAAAAAGAAAAAGAAAATTAAACAAAAACGAAGAAAAAAGCAGCACATCTCCCTATCCCCTTCTCTCATCTCGTCCACTTCTTCTCTCGTTTCCCTCCCCTTCCCTCCCCCACCTCCCCTTCTCTACGGGACCCACTCCCAACTCCTCCGTCACGGCCGATCCACACCACTGGTTCCCCCCTTCCTCCGCCTCTCCGCACGAATCTCAACGCGCGACCGCTTCTCGTTTCGTCTCCTTCTCTCCTCTCTCCCGCCCCTCGATCTACCTAGGGTTAGGGTTTACTCCGAGCTAGGGTTACGGCTCCTCCGCCCCCTCCCCCGCCCCAAATGTGCATACTGTGTGTCGTCCAGCGGTGGTCGCGGCGACTCGCCTCCATGCTCCCTTACCTTGTCATCCCACTCATGCTCTTGTGGGCCCTCTCTCACTTCCTGCCACCTGGTTTCCGATTCGAGGCCACCTCACCTCGAATCGCCTGTGCTGCCGTGCTCCTCCTCACCCTCCTCTGGTACGAGTACATCCTTCCACGCCTCTCTGCTTGGCGGGCCCGCCGCTCGGCTAGGCTCCGTGAGCTGCGCCGGGAGCAAGCTATTGAGCTCCACAAGCTGCGCAAGACAGCCACCAGACGGTGCCGCAACTGCCTCACACCTTACCGGGACCAGAATCCAGGCGGCGGGGGCCGCTTCATGTGCTCCACTTGCGGCCACGTCTCCAAGAGGCCTGTGCTGGAGCTCCCAGGTCAGGTTGGTAATTTTGGGGAAAAGAGCAGGTGGTTGTGTAGCCATTTCTTGAGCACTGATTCCAGTTATTGGTTGGATGAGACTCACAGGTGTTTGTCTCAAGAGAATTCTTTGTCGGTCGGTTGTAAGGTTGGGAGGATTGTATCATTTTGCAGTTTGGTTTTGAGATGGATTTGTAGGAGAGTTTTTGGGTTCGGATCGTCAGATGATAACGTGTCTGACGATGGTGACTCGAAAAGGTCTAAAAGAGGCCAGAATGGAGGTAATTTGCAAGAAAATAGAACAGAAAAGGCGAGAAGGAAAGCTGAAGAAAAGAGATTAGCAAGGTTAGAGAAGGAGATGCTGGAAGAAGAAGAGAGAAAGCAGCGCGAAGAGGTGGCACGGTTAGTAGATGAGAGAAGAAAGCTAAGAGATGAGAAGTTAGAGGCTGAAGAGAGGTCCAAAGGTGTCACACCAGTTGGAGAGAGAGATGGCAAGAAAGAGGCTGAGAAAAAGAGGCAGGATAGAGAAAGAAGAAGAGAGAAAGATAGAAGTTCTAATATGAGCAACTCGGATTGCGAAGAAATTGATAAGAGATCTATTATTAGGGAAACTGGGAAAAGGAAAGAGTTGGATAAGAAGGGAGATAGTATTGGTACATGTCATGGAACTGGTACCAACAAAATTGTACAACAGAGTACTAGGCAGAAGTATTTTAGTACTGTTGCTGGTAATTTTAAGGGTTTTTCGGGGGCTTCGTTTTTTGGTGGAAGCAACCCGAGTTCTTCTCCTAATGCCCCTTCAGTAAGTAAAGGGTCAAAACCCAGTACTGGGTTTGGTAATCAGAGTTATGTGGTGAAGAGAGATGGTCAAGTTGGTGCTGCTACCGTTCACAAGGTTTTGCCAAATGGGGACGATAAGAGCTCTGATACCAAAATCAATCGGCCGGTGAGTTTCTTTAAATATTTTTTGTGTTTTGCGGAGGTACTGGTACTGTTTACACAGAAGCCAGCCCTAAACTCCAGTTTAAATAAAAATACCCTAACCAACCACCCTGCTGCTGGTAATGCCATCATCAGTTCTAGAAATTTTACTTATTAGTAAAATAATTAGTTCAATTTTGGATAATTAATTCTTTGCACCACACCTAACTATGTGGTTCATAATTCTAAAAACATAGCAATAGGTTGCCTCTGTTGTAAAATTTAATTAAGCCTTGATTTTAATGAGTCTCAAGTCATCAATTCATAAAGGAAAAAAAACCAACTGGAATCCATATGATATTATGCAGTACATATGGTGTAGCTCCACCTCTCACAAAAACAACTTCATACAATACTGAAATCTCAGATGATCATTCTTGGTGAAATATGAGTGATAAAAATATTCTGCAAATTTGTCTCCATCATGGCTTCACTTTTATAAGAGTTAGTAGTAGAAAGATAAAACTTAAAAAGACGAATAAAAATTGTTAGATGTTGACATTTCATTCTTACGAATCACTCATAAACAGCTACAACATTTCTGTTTGGTTTTGTGGAAATCAAGAGGTTCATGAAAATTAATTCTTTTGTTGTTGTCTTTCTACATGCTTTCTTTTGGTACTTTTGTTGCAAACCAAGACCATGCTGAAATGTGTTTTTTTGGCCTTCAGAACGAATACAGATGTGAAACCTTTTTTTTCTTTGCTGTTTGAGTTTTTGTGTTTTTAATATTATTAATTTTCAAAAGCTGAGGTGCGATGGACCTCATATCATTTGATCCCTCTCTCTATTATTTTTGTGCATTTTAGAGGGGTGAATATATCTGCTGAACTTAATTTTTGCACCTACAGTTTACACTGAAAATATCAAACCTTCCAAATTTTGACCTTATTATTGTTAGTGTTTTTTTCCAATAATTTTTGTGTGTGCGTGATGTATTTCTCTAACCAATCACTTCAGCATGAAATGCAGGGCCTCCATGAACAAAACTATTAGTCCAGGGGTTTGATCTAATAGAAATTCTTTTTGTCTGATTTAACAAAAAACCTCAAAATGGCTTGGACTGATTCTGAGCTTACTCTCTTTTTTACACTACTTCTTATGCTCTCGCTCTCTTTGTAGGTAAGTTTAGAGAAACAACCCCCTCCACCAGCCCCCAAAAAAGCATGGCACCAACTCTTCAAGCGGAACCCAGTCTCTCCTACCCCTGATCAAACCTCAACTGTGCCAAA
The DNA here is from genome assembly GCA_025461125.1 of Carex kokanica. Taxonomy (NCBI): domain Eukaryota; kingdom Viridiplantae; phylum Streptophyta; class Magnoliopsida; order Poales; family Cyperaceae; genus Carex; species Carex kokanica. The sequence continues at coordinate 659,879 of JAJGRX010001044.1, read as the reverse complement.
TTACCAAATTGGCCCCTTTGAGACCTATATTGCACCACCTAACCGCTACTTCAACACACCACCAATCTTCAGCCGACCAACCTTACCTTTCCCCATGTATACTCCACCCAGTACCGGCCTATTCCGTCCGGTTAAAGATCCAGTTCCACCCCCTCCAGTAGTTGAAGAACAGGAGCAATTTGAAGACCCATCATTCGATCCTGATGCAATTGCGTTACTTGGACCTGTTTCAGAGTCTCTTGACAATTTACCCCTCGACTTAGGCACTGGGTTTATATCAAGTGAAAGTGGGAAGATAAGCCAACCTTCTCCCATTCAGCCCCCGCTATCGCGAAATATGGTATCTGATGATGGTCATAAACCCTTTTCTTCAGCTGTGCAGGATTCAGGAAGTAATGAAACGGGTCCTTGGCAGCTTTGGGGTGCCCCATTAACCCAAAATTCTCTTGGGTCTGTTGGAGGCAGTAAGAGTGGATTTGCGCCTAAGGAAGAAACCGGTGCAGCAACAGGTTTTATTGGTGATGTGCATTCGCCAAGGCATTTGGGTGGTATAAGACCAACTTTACCAGTGTCGGTACCTGTACCAGTACAGCCGGTGCACATACCTATGTCAGTGCCTGCCCCTGTACCGAATGGAGAGAGCCTTTTCCTGCCTCATAGTATGGTGGGGAGATTTGGTCCTGCCGTGTTGGATACGGTGAATCACTCTGAGCTTTCACCGAGTCATCACTGGTCCAAGTAAGCATCATCAATTATTTTCTTATATATTTATTCATTTTAAGAAAGAATGTAAAGTGGCTTTCCCTGCCAGATTAAATGTATAGCAATGTTCTTAGATAAGGAAATATAATGTTTGTAAATGAAATAAGAGCTTTATTGATTTATGTTTTACTCTTGAGAAAATCGTAAAACTTAAATGAGATTATGTTCAACGGAGTAGCAAAAGGATCACTGTTCCGTAGGCTTTGATGTTGACAGTGTTAGTTAATTTTTTTTGTCTTTATGGAACAGTCTTTAAACTTGTTACAATTTACCAGTGATTAGAACAAAGCAAAATTTCATTTGGCTCGATCCAGCCTGAGTAGCCATGCATTTCAATTGTAGTCCTTTTGGCTTTGTATTATTGTTATGGGCATATATCGTTATGTTTAACTCAATAAATGTTTTCTTCTTAGTTTACTTATTGTCTGATCCTTGCCAGGAGCTCAATACCCTATTATACAAACTCCGAAATTGACTTGCCTTTGATATATTTTCCTAAATTATCTTAATAAATTAGCAGGCCCTCTAAAATTGAGTGATTGAATTATTTATTTACAGCTTACCAGACTTTTCTTATGAAAGTCTAGGTGGAAGGAAACAATTTGATATTTGCTGAAAAAACACTTCAGTTAATTGTTCAATTAATTAACTGTGCTTGAGTCTCTAGAGAAGCTCCCTCTTAAGTTAATTTCTCAATTAGTTTGTTATAGCCTTGAACAAACTTAAATACCTTCAGGATTTCGTACAGAAGATGAATGGGCCCTGGTTGGGTCCTGGTTCTGTTAGGTTCAGTCTGGAGTGGTAGATTCTAGTTGTGTTTTTACATGCATTGTTGCCTTGTTATGTTAATACATGATCATATATTACTCTGCAATCTAATCTTTTTTTTTGTAATTGCAGCAGCAGGGATCAATGGAAGATGAATGGTTCAATCGAAGCCGCAAACTCAACTCCTGCAAGTCCGCGTGCAGAAAGTCTGTTTTCCACTGAGCCAGCTTTGCATTCACCCTGGTTGTTTAATCAGGACGCTCCCCCAACATGAAAAGGGGAAGATAAACATTTTGAATTAATAAAAAAAATACAATCAGTTTCCAATAGGTAAGAAAAGGCAAGCAGTATGTGGGTTTGCCTCTTTCGAGAGGGGTAGAAAAGAGATTTCAGGAAAACAATAGTGCAGTTGTATCTCAATTCTCCCGTTGTTTTGAATGATTATTTTCATTCATTGTTTCTCTCTTGAATTTGTTCTTTCGGGCACCATTTATTAAAAGAAAAAAGAACAAAGAACAAAGAAATTGAGAAAAGAGGGAAAGGAAGATGTGTGCACCAAATTTTCATTTGTAATGCATCGGAAGCCTTGTATTCCCCGGCTTCCTCCCTCGTTATAACTTGATTCTTTGAGGTTCAAGTTTTGTGTGATTAGAGATGTATGGTAAATATTAATTATTGAACCGTGGTGTACTAATATGCTGCGACCATCTAGTCAAGGTCTTTCCACCCGGTTGTCTCGGTCTCCACTTCCTTTGTATTCCCCTGCATCCTTGAATGACAGAGATTCTTATGAGGCATTTTAACAACCAGATGGTATTTAATTGCTATTTGCTACGACCGAGCAGTCTTGAGCAGCCTGGAAATTCAAAATAATAACGTACGTACATACAAGAAATCCATTGGGAAGCTTGTGGAACATTAAATGAAAAAAGAACAAATTTGAGCATTAGAGTTTTCTTTTTAAAATTCTACGCTAAAGAGAATTTTCAATAATCGTAAAATATGTTTTGCTAAAGGAAGATGAGCTGAGTTCAAAACTATCTGAATTCATTTTTTTATAGTTCATTCACCATACATGTTCACAATTCATTCACCATACATGTTTGGTTCGTCTTAAATGCGTGAGTCGATTGTCGCAGTCCAATACGCCGATGATACGGCAATCATAGCCAAAGCTAACCCGATTACTCTCATCTCCCTCAAAATAGTCATCAGATTGTTCGCTTCTATTTCTGGGCTCAACATCAACTACAACAAAAGTAATTTCGTCCCAATTAATATCCCAGACCAGGATATGAATTGGATAGAAAGCATCCTTGGCTGTCAACGAACAGAGTTCCCGGTCACCTATCTTGGAATGCCCTTGACAATACGCAAGCCGACAAAAGAGATGTACTTGCCGCTAGTACAGAAGGTTGAGCAGAAATTAGGGGGATGGAAAGGTAAAATCCTATCGAGGGGAGGCCGGTTAGAATTGGTCCGGTCGGTTCTCTCCGCAATCCCAATTTACTACATGACCTGCTTCCGATTGCCTCAATGGGTTACAGCCAGGATAGATAGAATTAGGCGTGGTTTTCTGTGGGGTAAAGGAGACACGTCAACGGGTGGCATGTCCTTAACAAATTGGTCGACCGTTTGCTTGCCGCGTCGTTATGGAGGCCTGGGAATATCAAACTTAAACTTGGTTAATATCTCATTACAAATGAGGTGGCGGTGGAAGCTATACCAAGACACCCAAAGCCTCTGGTCCCTCACGGTGAGTAGGATCAGGTCCAAAGGATCGGAACAGGGAGGCCCAAAGATCTGGGTCTTGGCGGGCTCCTTTTTTTTGGAATCAGTTGACTAGATTAAGGCCTCTATTCACTTGGAGCACCTCATGGGACATAGGGAATGGCCGGACGGCCTCATATTGGTTTGACTCGTGGCAGGGACTGCCCAGAGCGGTCACAAAAGTCTTGACTTCACAGAAACCGGCCATATCCCTCCACGCGGCATGGCAAGATATTCGAGCTATAAACGCCCAAGAGCAGCAATCCACCGCGCCTGATTTCATACCGGGTACGGCCGACACTATCCGATGGAAATGGGATGCTCATGGAGTGTACTCTTCTAGCTCTATGTACAAAACAATGGCCCAGGGGGGATTAGTTCGCTGGCACTACAGTGCAATCTGGAAAGCTCAAATCCCTCCCACAGTAAGAATTTTTGTCTACATGGTCCTTCAAGGGAAAATCTTAACAAGAGATGCCTTACGGCGCAGAGGTATGAACCTGCCGATGCACTGTGAAATGTGTAGAAACTGTCCGGTCGAATCGGCTATCCATTTACTGTACCTATGCCCCTATGCGGTTAATGTTTGGTTCGAGGTCTCTACACTTTTAAATAGAAGAATCATGTCACCGGCAATGACGGTACAGGACATCTGGGACACATCGTGGGAAATGGTCCGCAAACAGGGAGGCATCTCAAAGAAATGTTGGTGGGTAATATTCAGCTGTGTCTCCTGGGCAATTTGGAAACAGAGGAACAATGTGGTTTTTGGTGACCAAAGGCTGCCGGCTAAAATCCTTGCAGGAAGATGTACACATGAAGCGAGATTATGGCTCAGATTCTGTTAGACCGACTCTCAAGACCAAAGGAGAGGATACTGTTTGTTTGTCTGTTCAGTGTTGTAATATTAGTATAAATCAGACATTAGATAATAGGTAGTTTGCCTCAGCTACAGTTTAAACACGGGCTGTGTAGGGCACTTTAGATGATGGGGCGCTACAGCTCCATTTGCTACGGTTTTTTGTGTTTATGGATTGCACCTTGTACTACTTCTTTAATCATAATATATACTTGTCAGCCTCTGACAAGGTTTCAAAAAAAAAATATAGAAAAAAAATAGTGATACATATGCATTTAATTAGAACTCGTAAACAATATCTATAAAGTTATTAAACATTTAAAAAAAAACTATTCACAAACAAAAAATATAGTACTCCGTAGTAGGGCTGCAAACGAACTGAACTGAACCGAACTTATCTCCAGTTTGAGTTTGGTTTGAATTAATTTCGAACGAACTCAATATCGAATGAACTCAATTCAGAATCGAATTTTTTACGAACTCATTTTCAAACTTTTACGAACTTTATTACAACTTACGAGTTATGACTTATGGTTGGGCCATAGTTCGAAATTATAGCACTTCAATAAATCCTCAGGCATTCTGAATTCTAATTACACAGTACACCAAAGTTTGTATCAACGTTCATTACAAATACCAAAATTTATATCAAACACCAAAGTTTAGTACAATCAATCAAAGTTCAGTACAATCACAGTATTCAAAGTTTCCAAATAGCCAACAGGAGCAACAACACCAAAGTTTTCAAATATCCAAAGTATTCAAAGTACAAAATTAAGTTAGAACTGAGAGCAATTATGGACTGGGCAGCCTTATTTTCATCAACAAACATAAGTTATCAGCGGAAATCAACAGTTCACGTTTGAGTTAATTTCGAACTAAGTTTGGTTTGCGAACCTATTTCGAACGAACTAGGTCCAGTTTGAGTTTGATTTGAATTAATTTCGAACGAACTCAATTTCGAATCGAATTTTTTACGAACTTTTTCGAATCAAACTCAAATCGAATTACGAAGTACGAATTTTTTGTCCAGCACTACTCCGCAGTGATATTAATCTCCTTATTAATTAACTTACTATGCGATGGTTCATCTGTGGCGATTGCAAACTAAGTATCCGAGAATGGTACTGCCGCAGAGTACTGTAGGTGTAGGCATTAGGCACTGTACGGAGCATTCTAAAATACTTTCGGAAATACGCGAGTCTGCTAGAAGTCGTCATTGCTTAAATTTGGCAAACAAATTTGTTACAAAACACAGAAGACAACACGGAAAGAGATACGGAGAAACCGAGAAACCAACTAAGAACACACACAAAGAAAAAAAAAATCATTATCCGGCAGCGGCAGGTGTCAACTCGTCATTATCTGACATCCGACTCCCAATTTTTTTATTAATAAAAAAAATAAAAAAATATTGCAAAACGGCATAACGGGATTTTGTAGTCCCGTTCCGTCCCTAACCAGCACTACTAACGATAAATTAAAAACCAAAAACTTGACATTTGATTCCGTCCAATCTAAAAAAAAAAAAAAAAAAAAAAACTCCGACGGTAAAGACCGTTCCGTCGAAGGAGCGAAAAAGTCGGATGACATTGTCAAAAAGTCATTCCGTTATCTACGTAGACATTGCTTCGCATGTGGTGTCTTAAAGAAATTCCACATGGACCCTCTGAGCACATACTATAAATATAAGTGTGCTTCCTATTTCTTTAATATAAGTGTACTTCCTAGCATTAAAAGACATTGCTTCACATGGGGTGTAATTTGACCGAAATTTTTATATATAAGAAAATAAATAAAATAAATATTAAAAATAAGAAATGAATCAGGAAAATTTGAAAAATGAAAAGACAGTAAGGCGGCATTGCATACTCCAGTCCATTGGAAAAAAAGAGGAAAAAAAAAACGGAACGCCATAGCTCAGGCCGACTCAAAAAAAAAACAGAACGCCATGGCTCAGGCTGACCCGGAAAAAGAAAAATGTACTTTATTTAAGTAGACTTTATTGCTGGCCATTTAATAATTGGCCTTGTTTTGAAGTCCACCTAATTGAAATATACTCATATGGATTAATCATCAACGTTTATGGAATAAAATATGCCAAGGAATATTTTTTAAAATTTGGCAAAATGTTATATAATTATACAAGAGTAGAGTTAAAATGCACCATTGGTTTTGTGCTCTAATCATGCTCCACATTCTTATTTTCATTTTTAAAGTCCGAACAGTCAATCCAAACCGTTCACCACAATTTTTGTATTAAAATGTGCTTGGAGACCAAATTTTATATTTTTTGAAATTTTTTTACTAATTTTTTAGATAGGTACAAAATCACTGTTTTAAGAAGATTCTGGACTATCCAAAACAGTGATTTTGTGTCTATCTAAAAAAATAGTAAAAAATTTTTCAAAAAATATAAAATTTTGTCTCCAAGCACATTTTAATATGAAAATCATATTGAACGGTTTAGATCGATTGTTCGAACTTTGAAAACGAAGAAAAATGCATGAAGCATAATTGGAGCACAAAACCAATGATATATTTGAACCCTACTCTTATTACAATTTCATCTTACTTGATTTTAAGCATTAACAGGAGATTATTATATTCCTTCGATTGTCTCTTTTGAGTTATCTATTCGTAGACTTTTTAGTCGAATTTTGTATAATAGATAAACAAGTCAACAATAATATTTTTTAATAAAGTACATTTTCGGACCTGGGTCGGCCAGAGCCATGGCGTCCCTTTTTTTTTTCTTTGGGTCGGCCTGAGCCATGGCGTCCCGTTTTTTTATTTTCTTTTTATTTTCCTTTTTTTATTTTCCGTTTTTTTTCCGATGGGCTAGAGTATGTCACAGGGACGCCATGGCGCCTGACTGCCTTTCCATTTTTTAAATTTTCCTGATCCATTTCTTTTTTATTTTTTTCTTATATATAAAAATTTCAGGTAATTTGAAGTATGCATTAATCCATGGACCCTCTAACCATAGACTATAAATATAAGTCCTTGGCAAAAGTCGGATGTTTTTTTTTTCCGCTTCTTGGATGGGACGGTCCCTACGATGAAATGTCACGTCCTTGGCTTTTGATTTATCGTTAGCGCTGGTTAGTGAATTTATTAATCCGGACGGGATCAAATTTCACATCCTATGAGATGGGATTAAAAATCTCGTTCTACCTATGTATAGAATTTCGGCAAAAGTTATGCCGTTTCTCAATATTTTTAAAAAAAAATTTCGATTAATAAAAATTTCGGATCCGACTCTGCTGTTATTTTAACAAGATAACGTGACATGTTATTCTGACAGGAGAGAGAGAAAATGAGAGAGAACATGGTCCCCGATCCGAATTCGTGCTGGTAACCACTCACCTGTACGTCTAAATTTGACAAGTGAGATTGAGAGGCACCGTAAGAGAAATTTGACAAATGGCGGTGGCTCTCTTTCACCCCCTCCTGCCGCTACTCATGCTGTCCTTCCTCCTCTCACCCGCCGCAGCAACGACCACACAACACCAAGTCCCGACCCCGGAGCCATGGCCGGACCAGTTCCACGCGGTGCTGTTCATGAACTCCTCGAACGATCTGTCGCTGGCGGACCTCTGGTACGACTGGCCAGGAGGGCGCAACCTCCACATCATCAAGGATCAGCTCGGCGGGCCTCGCCTCTTCGACTTGGAGTGGAACAACGGCACCTCCTTCTTCTACCACAAGGAGGAACCCCTCAGCTGCCGCTCTGTTCAGCTCGATGTTGGCTTGCTTAGGCCCAATTGGCTCGACGGTGCTACATACCTCGGTCGGGCCCGTGTCGACAGTTTCCTCTGCGACGCCTGGACTAAAGCCGACTTCATCTGGTACTACCAGGATGTCGACACCAAGCGCCCCGTCAAGTGGGTCTTCTACACTGGTATGTGATTCTCTAAAGTAACTTCTTTCAATTAAGCTGAAAGATGAAGTTAAGCTGTAAATGATTTTACTTCTTTTTACCAGTCAATACTGTTAAATATGGGTATAAACTCTAAAGTTCATCCTTGTCCATACAAACATCATCTACTGGCTCAGAAGTTCTCCATCTGATTCTGGTATTGGTAAGATCTATAGGGACTGACATGTGTTGGAGATATAAAAAAATTAAAAATAGCAATTTCCTGATGATAAGTAGACAATGCATATAAATCATACTCGTGTTGATTCTCGCCTTTATCAACTTTTCAAAAAAATACAGGAAGAACTGCTCATGTCATGACGTACGAGGTAGGAGCAGTTCTTGAGGATTCGGCATGGCAAACACCTGCTTATTGCTTTGAGAAAAATAACACAACAACAGTACAGCAATTAGAGAACCCAGAAATGTTTCCCTTTCACAATGGTCTTAGTATTAACCATAATTTGATCCGACAAAAGACAATGTTCAGAAGATCTCTGGGTTCTTGATTAGTTTTTCCTACTTGATGAGATGGCAATTGTTCACTTGAGATTTTGCTTTGAAATAGTATCCATGTTCTAATTTTTTGCTACAATTCCTTTTTCTTTTTTTGGTAATAGTAAGCATGGCCACCTTTTTTATTTAGACAGAGAGATTATGCTCTAATAGTGTCCCTAATAAATATTATTGAAAAAAAAACCATACATTCATACTATCAATAGGGTCACCAAAAGCAATTGGCATGGATATGTATTTTTGTAATTCTTCTTTGAAAATCAAATAGATATATCAAGAATTTTGCATATAATTTTTCTAAAATGCATTTACTCATATAACATATTTTAATTGCATTTATGATTTATAGATCACTGAAATACATTTACTCATATAATTCTTCTAATTGTAAGTGTTTGACCGAAACAAAATTGAAGTAAAATGTTCTAATTGTGTTTGTAAGTGATGAGAATTCACAAACATGAGTAGAACTAGGGTGTTCCTAAGCTCACCAAGGCCTCTCGTGAGCTCAACTCTAAAACCTATCGAATTGACTTCAAACGACATTTTCAAACCGTTAGATGTTCAATCTATATTAAAATGTGCTTGGAGACCAAATTCTACATTTTTTTGAATTTTTTTACTATTTATTAAGTCGGTTTGACAACCGCTGTTTTCCAATGGTGCAAAATTTTAATAAAAATAGCGGTTTTCAAACCGGCGTAATAAATAGTAAAAAAATTCCAAAAAGTGTAAAATTTGGTCTCCAAACACATTTTAATATAGATTGAACATCTAACGGTTTGAAAATGTCGTTTGAAGTCAATTCGATAGGTTTTAGAGTTGAGCTCACGAGAGGCTTGATGAGCTTAGGAACACCCTAGTTCTACTCCACAAACATAATTAAAAGAATGGAAGAGAACCATGTGCCAAACATTTTAGTGGATCTAGCTGCCACTCATTTCCATAAACAAGTTGGAGTACAATCCTTTTTTTCTTCCTTTTTGTTCAGCAATTTGGCTAAAAACGTGCTTGTTGTCATTAAATGAAGTAAAAAAAAATATTTGCAAAATTTTAAAATATGACTAACAAGTTTCGATGAAATTAAAATTATAATCTAAAATATTTAAAAACTTGTACAATTATGCACTTACAATGCATTCTCAATTGAGTGAGGTTACGGTAATATGTATATTATGGATCGACTCATATTAAAGATTTGTATCTTTGTTTTTAAAGTTCAAACAATTTACTAAGCTGTTAAACATGTTCTCTGTATGAAAATGTATTTGGTGATTAAATTTATATTATTTACAATTTTTTTACTATCTTTATAAATAGATAGAAAATCTGTTTCACTGCTTTCGGATGGCCCAAATTTTTTAGATTTGAATGAGTTTCTATCTATCTAAAAAGTAGTAAATAAATATCAGAAAAATATAAAATTTGATCCCCAAATATATTTTTTTATAGAGATTGTGTTTAACAGTTTAGATTGATTATTTAAATTTTAAAAATATAAATATAAATTCATAATACCTCACTCTTCTCAATTTATGCTTGAAGGACATTACTGTCCGATCAAGACTAAAGAGTTGTGTAAACTTATCACGAGCCTACCACTTTCTCTGAATTCACATCCTCTTAAGATATCTCGAATTTTAAGTCGATCTGTGCAAAATTTGTATCATTCAAATTCTTTCTGCATGAGTATCAAAGCACGTTAAAACCGGTCCCTCCATTTCAAATAGACACCGAAAAGAAATTGGTCCGACTTTGAATCCACTCAAAGTTCTATCTTAGAGGATACAAACTGTTTTCTTTAAAGCTTTACAGAGACTGTGGAGTCGTGAGAGGAATTCAAACTCTCAATCTTTGAGTAGAGATGTTCAAACATTTTTTTCAGTTGAAATCGAAGTGAAATAATCAAATGAAACTCAGGGGCAGTATATTTTGAGCTTTGAGATTCGTGCCGACCGTATTTGAACGGTTGAGATATTTCAAGAAGTCATGCAAAATATGAGATATCTCAGAGGATGTGAATTCAGAGAGAAGAAGAGCGAACAGAGAAGCGAGCGCGCTGCCCCCCTCTTGGTCTCTTCCTCCATCCCCTCTCCGTCCCCTGTCGCCATCGTCCTCGGTTTGTACCTCGATTTGAAACCCTAAATCTAACACCCTCAACTCGTCGTCCTCTTTAAAGCAGACCAGGTGTCTCTCTCTCTCTCTCTCAGTCAACTAGTTTACTTCTTGGAAATGCTGAAATGTGGTACGAGTGTAATTTCATTGCTTTCTGTTATTTAGTGCCTTCAATTGAGGAGATATGGCACTAAGAGGTGTGTGGCAATTAGATAAGCTGATTGTGAGCTATTGCAACTGGGGTGGCAGTAGTAGGGGTATCAGGTACTTATTCAATTATTTTTAATTTGTTTTGTAAATATCCAGTAACAGTATAGGTGGTCTCCGCTGTACTGCTTCTGACTACTATTAGTAGCATGGTACTGTACCAGAAAATGTTATTAAATATTAAATTTAGATCTGTTTATAAATTAGCTAGTTCTTCAGTATCATTTGTTACCAAAACATTCTTTGGTGCACGGCTTAGCATTTTGGTCTCTACTATAATTTCACAGTGAAACAAGGTTGAACTAGAATTCTAGCAAGTTTTCTGACTATTCCAGTTGTCTTTTAACCAAAAGATAAATGTATGAATCTTAATGGATTGCTGTATTTATGTAATTTTGTTTGGAGATTTAAGATTTTATACTTAAATTTTATACAATAACAGGGGATTTATGGAAAGTCACTTATCAGCATTAAAAGAGAAGAACCCGCAACTAGAGGTGATCACTGAACTTGCAAGAGGCCAACATCCTTTCTTGAAGGCACTGTATAGTAAGGCCTTATTAATTTCTTTCTGATCTTAGGGTTTTTATACAGGCATATAACATCCTCTTTTTAAAAAAAAAGAATGAAAGAAGGTCTAGTATAGGCAATTGAACCCAATCTCACAATGAAATGCTCGTTTAGTTGGAAGTTTGAACAGTTTGATGCTGGTCGTTTAATTCTGAGGGTTGAGCAACTTGAGTCAACTATAAAAAAGCAAATTAAGGTTGAACAGTTAAATCTTTATGAATGTATAAACAGTTTCAATCTAGTGCAATTAGTATACTACACTTACTATTAGTAAGTTCTGCAATTGAAATGACAATTTTCTAAGGTTTGCTGGAAATTATCACTTGCACTCGTGCATGCAATTTCAGTACTGATTCTATATATGTAGGTCATACTTAGATTATGAATGAACTGGATTTTCCAATCTAGGTGAAGAGATGTATGATTTAGTTTTTGTTACATACTGACATGTGCTAATAATGGGTTTCCCATAATTTAAGGCATTTATAGAACTTAATTCGGTCTTTGAATTCAGAGAACAACAATGAGAGGGTGGTTTGTGTGAAGAATCTGGCACCAGAGGAAATACTGTTACAAGCGAGTAGGCTCAGGAATGCACTAGGCAGAAAGGTGATCAAGCTCAGAACCCGTCATGTCACAAAGCGCCCCAGTGTGCAAGGTACTTGGACCACCGCGCTAAATATGTGAAACAAATTAAGGTGTCAGATTTATTTAGCTTTCTAGTTCTCCAGACTTGTTAAAAATAAGAGATACTGCATGTAATGAAACGTTTAGCTGTCATTTTAGGATTTCTGTTGAGACAATTTTTTTATTTGTCTGTGCTCTCAGAATATCAATGAGTATATTTTTTTGTTGTGTGCCAGCCTTTAACTCTTTGGTTACCTTCTCATCTCAGATCAACTAATAGGTTGCTTCATTTATCTGGATATGTGCATTTAGCATTTTTTTTCTTATTCAAAATTATTTGAATATATTGCTGAAGCCGTTATACAAGGAGTCTTTCATTAGCAGTTGATTTAGCAAAATAATTATATGCTACACAGCTACAGAAATGATAGCATATCATAATGTTTGTTTGGTATTTTTTATGCAAATAACTAAAACTACATAAACCCAGCCCCAACAGCAGACAAGGGGTTGATTGAAAATGTAAGGTAGATTGTTGCTAAAATTGTAGCAGTAGCTGATCTGAGGTGAAAATTTCATGAATTTCATAATTTCAAGGTTATATGTGCCTGGGGGTAAAACTGTCAACAATTCGATTTTTTTTGGAAGAAGTCCAGGTGAAATTTCATCTCAATACTCGGCCAATTTAGAACAACCCCCCCCCGGCCCTTAGTAATTACAATACATATTTGAATTAAATGCTTTGCTTGATTACTACATGCAAGGAGCAAAAATTTCTTAGATTGAAAAATAATGGTTGTGTCCTAATAATATAATAATAATATGGGGACCAATTCATATTCTGCAATCTATTATTGATAACGCAGGGACTTATTCAGAATCTCTGATATAATAAAAGAAATTGAAAGGGCAGCGAGGCTCGTGTTTTTGTATTTATCAATTATTTTAAAGAGTAACGATTAAGGAATAGTTCTGATTCAATAAGCTAACAAAAAAATTCTTAATAAAAACATTTTTTCAGATAGGATTAATGAGTTTCATTCACATTCCTAATCTTGTACCAAATAAAGTTCTAGTTGTATATTTTTTTTGGATAAATATTGTTTTTTGCGATGTACTTTGGGTCAAATTTGATACTCCTTTTTAGTACTAGGTGAGGATGGTGTCGTCATATCATATCACCCAAAATTTGAATATTTCATTTTATATTTAAAGAAAGTTCACATTTAATCCCTTCAGTTAGGAATATATTTTATAAAGAAGAAAACCAATGCACAACTCATGGACCGAGATTTGAACTGCAACAGACTTCGGCCCATTAAATATAGCCAGTCCAAGAACCCCAGAATTTGAGCCAGGTCCACTCCAATCGGCATAGATTGTACTGGAGGGACCAGTTTCACGTTCCTTGTCATCTGAGGCGGGTCCCACACCATCGATGCGTGTATGATGCACATTTAACCATCTATAATCTATTCCTCTTCCAAGGGACCGGCAGTCAAACTTTCCAACGGTCAAATTTCGAAAAAAAATGAGAATCTAATCTGAGAGGAAAGGTCGAAGGGAGAGAGGGAGTAGAGAGAGAGAGAGAGCAAAGATATGGGAAGAAGGAGAAAGGAAATAGATAAAAACGAAGAGAACGAAGAAGAGAGAGAAAGAAGCGAAGACCAAGATGGGTTCTTCGCATGCTACCTTCTATGCTCCCTTTGCCCCCGCCACAAATCCCGCACCTATATCGGGTTCGTCCCTACACCACCTCTCGAATCCTTACTTTTTCGTTTCTTTTCATCTTTAGTTTTTGTTTCTCTAATATGTGTATAAATTCGCATCAGGGATTTTCGGAATTATTAACCTTTTCTTTTCGATTTTGTGAAGTAAGATAACTCCTGGCTTGATCTTTGCCATGATTCTTTCTGATGTTAATATATTTAGATCTTTAGTAGGGTATACCAATTTGTGCCTCAGAACTTCGAGGCCATTTGGAGCTTTCCTATCTGGTTTTGAGGGTTATTTATTTCACTACTGTGTTTAACTGGGGAATCACACTCAAGTACAAATATCTTAAGTTTGGGTTCTACTACTAATTGATATCTGTCACAACTCTAATTAGGGCTAAGAAATGTGGATTCATGCTTGTTGATCTGGAATCAATCTTATTATTACTGGCAAGATATTGTAGTACAAAAGTTGTTCTGCACGCAAGGTGTTCGACAAATGCTTCTTGCTTCTAGTACCCTTATTAATATTGTTTTATTAGAGTTTGTACATTTGTCTATTTTATGTTGGAACTAGCAACTGAATTATACCTTTGTGTTGAGGCTAGTCTGTCTACAAGTTCTGTTGGACATAAAAAATTATGTGTATATTTATTTTTCCTTTGCTTCTTGTCTATATTAGGTTCACTGTTAACCCGAGAAGAAGGATAAGGCAGCATAATGGAGAAATAAGGTGCGGTGCATCGCGGACCAAAAAGGGGCGGCCTTGGGAGATGGTTCTTTGTATTTACGGATTCCCTTCAAATATCACTGCTCTTCAGGTTCTCTTTCATGTCCTTCTTTCTTAATATTTTTAATCAAAAAAATGTAACTAGGCCAAGTGAAAAATTATTGTTAGGATCGAACCCAACTGCACCTGCCTGTGAGTGAGAAATATGCGACCTACTTGTCGGGTTGAGTGAACCACCAATCAGGTCAGATCAGCTAGGGTTGCAAATATATATAGCATCTATCTGGGGTAACTTGGTTATTGGTTTTGCTTATACGCATGGCAGGTTCTGCTTTTGATTTCTTTTTCCCTTTTTAATTTTCTGATGTTTATATATTATTGTAGTGGTTCAGCTGTCCAAATGTGAATTGTCGGGTGATATCCTGACCCACTGACCCAGGGCTGACAGGATGACCTGATAGCAATGTCTGTCAAAAACGGGTCGGATCTGTAAGCAAGTAATTGTGTCAAATTGTGCTATGGTTGATGTTGTCTTGCTGTGCTAGGTACTTATATTGATAGCTTAGTTCAAGACTAGACCAAAGTATCATTAACTTTTCTTCTTTTTATTTGTGCAGTTTGAATGGGCATGGCAACACCCAACTGAGTCCCTAGCTGTCAGAAAAGCGGCCTCTAATTTCAAATCTCTTGGAGGGTTGTCCAACAAAATCAAACTCGCTTATACAATGCTCAACCTTCCATCATGGGAAAAGTATGCAATTTCTTTTCTTCTTTTTTTCTTCTAAGTTCAGTTTCCAATTTTAAAACGAAGGATGCCACTTTGACATGGTACAGGCTGGTACTGACTCCAACATAAAATGGTTTGTGGGTTCCAATTTTTAGAACGTATTTTGCTGCATCTTAATTTTACAGATCAATGAAACAAGAAAAACCAAAAACATGATACAATATTTAATTTGGGACCAAATAACAATGGTTATTTTGACAATCTTGACAATGGTTTTTTTTTTTAAATTCAAATAAAATTGAAAAAAAAAAAAAATTATACATATATGCATATGACATTTAGATGAGTAAAACTAGGGTGTTCTTAAGTTCACCAAGCCCCTTTGTGAACTTAACTCTAAAACCTATCGAATTGGCTTCAAACGACAAATGTGAACCGTTGAAACCCATCTACCTTACGAGTGATGCGTCTACATGCAAAAAAAATTTACTTTCGAATTAATTTGGTATAAAGTCAAGTGGTCAAAATTAGAAGGTTGATAAATTAATTTTAATGCATTCATTTTTTGAACGTTTTTTTACCACTTGACTCTATACAAAATTAATTTGACAATTTAAATTTTTTGCATGTAGACGCATCACTTGTAAGGTAGATGGGTTTCCAACAGTTCAGATTAGTCATTTGAAGACAATTCGATAGATTTTAGAGTTGAATTCACAAAGGGGCTTGGTGAACTTAAAGAACACCCTAATTTTACTCCATATAGATAGCCTAAAAATCAAAATTCAAGCAATTTTAGTATTTGTTTTTATTGATGCATCAAGGATTGTTAATTTTGCACCGTTGAATTTTCAAGTCACTTGATGTACGGTGAAAAATATACCAAACCTTTTCATTTTGTATAGACATGATATGTGGATAATGTAGATCATGCCTATAATATTGGATTCCAAATTTGAGCTTTATTTCTTAGGATTGTTAAGATTGTCAAAGTAAAGAATTGTCAAGTCACTTGATGTACGGTGAAAAATATACCAAACCTTTTCATTTTGTATAGACATGATATGTGGTTAATGTAGATCATGCCTATAATATTGGATTCCAAATTTGAGCTTTATTTCTTAGGATTGTTAAGATTGTCAAAGTAAAGAATTGTCAAGTGATTGTACTTTTTTGCTAAAAGGATTAAGAATGGTTTTTGATAAATTTATTTCCTGAATATCATTTGACAACTAACTAAATACTAAATTTATTTTTATCAGCTTGAACCTTACTGTGAATTTCTTCTCTACCAAGTACACAAAATTCTCGGCCGGCTGCCCCAAATTACCGAACCAGATGAAATTTAGTATTTGTGCAATGGATGAACTACCTTGCTATTCAAAGGGATGTTCTTCTTCAAACAGAAACGATGAAACTTACGAACAAGCCCAGCAACCTGATTTCGATTCCATGGAAGAAGTATTTTCTTCAGAAAAATTTAATGATGAGTTAGAATTAGAGAAAAATTACGAAAGATGCCAAGAGCTTGAGTCTGGTTCCACAGATGGAGTTGAAAACCAAAACAAAGAGGAGGACAAGGTCGAATCAGATGAGATATCTTCTCCAAAAAGATTTAATGAAGCAATTTCTTCTAATACTGGAGATGGAATTCCTTCACAAGATAACAATGTGATAGATTTGGTAACGCCACTGAGTTGTGCGGTTCGGTTGGGTAAAAGGCGCGGCAAAAAGATCATCTCTAGTACAATTGATCTGACAATCTCACCATGTGTGATTGAATTGTGATAAATTTTGGCACAGGTCAAGACCGCCTTGACACATATGTACTTTGTGAAATAAGTCGATAGCACCACTGAGTTGTACGGTTCGGTCGAGTTCTTGTACACTTGTAGTGAGGATTGCATTCTGTTGATTAGCTAATTGTAATTATTATTTATTTGTTCTGGTACTTATTTAATCTTTGATTTAAAAAGAGTTTTCTCTAGAACCCAAAAGTGTTGTCACTATTTAGTATTTATTGAGTAAACTGGTTGTGTTGAGTGACGCGTTCTTATAATATGTTTACCACTAGGTAATGGGTTTATTAATTGATATAGAAACAGATTGTATTCTATACAGTGGCAATATCTTATAAACTGATTTTAAATAGAAGGTTTGGTTGATGAAACTTTATAGTCAGAGTGAGTAGCTGTTTCTCAGAGCATCTACATCCCAGCAATTTCTAAATAACTGTTAACCACTTTTTAGAAATTAAGGTCTTTAAAGTTTCTAATTCTCACATTCCTGAAATTAATTTTAGAGTTTCTATTAAGCCACGTCAGCAATAAATTAAAAAGGAGAAATAATTTGAGCCAATCATTTTGCCAACTTGGAGTTTATAAACAGTTTCTTAATAAGAAACTTTACTGTATAGTTTCTAAATAATAAACTCTCCTACATTCCTGAAACTGAATTATAAACTGCCACATCATATTAGAAACTCTAATAATACCAGAAATGTAGATGCTCTCAGTCTAGTACTCTAGTATATATGACCAAATGTCCTGTAAGACGTTTCACAAGTGGTTCAATCAAATTCAACGATTTAGATTATGATTTTAATTGGCTAATTTTTAATTTAAAACGAACGGACTGAATTAAATATAAAACGACTCCGAACTTTAAATCAGATTGATTCGATCCGTTTGTTTTAGTCTTTTAGATCAACAGGAAATAAAATAGCAAGGTACTATTTTTTTTCTTATAAAAAATAGGTAGTACAGATTCTGAATCTCTGATGATTATTATATTTTTATGACTTGTGTCAATGTGCCATCAGGATTTCATAGTATAATTTTTGTTGGTATTTAATTATAATTAAGTGACATAATTTGATTTTTCTCTTTAGGTCTTACAACATGCAGCTTCGCTTCGGTATCTGTTGGTGGGAACGAGGCCACATGGAAATTTTATTTTATTGTGTTACTTCCTTTGGTTGTGAAATAAAGTTAGAAATTATTAAATTGCTTATTTCAATTTAAAATGAATTAAATTAGTTATGTTTGGTAGAGTAATCATAAAATAACTGTAGAGTAACTATGAGGAGAGAAAATTGAAAGATGAGTGTTACTTTGATGATGAAATCTACATAACTTGTTCTGAGTTAACTCAGGTAGAATAACTTGTTTCGAAGTAACTCGGATGTTACTTTATTTTTTTAAATTTACTTCTCGTTTGACAACTTCAGATGAAGTAAGAGGTGTACTCCACAATTTGATGACAAACATGTACTTTAATTGCACTGGATGGTTACAATATAATATAAAGGAATAATCCCTTATTTATTAAACTAAATTTTTTTGTTGCTTTGAATTCTGAAAATCGATGCTCTGCATCTAGAGTGAGAAAAATGGCACGCCGGAGCCGACTCCGTCACGGAACGGCACGGCACGCGTGTCCTTCGCGTGCCGTGACTCGCGTGTCCCATGCCGTGACCATTCGCGTGCCGTGACCAATTGTTGGCAAAGAAGACACGGCATGGAAATTGCCTTGGTCACGGCACGGCACGGCACGGGACACGTGAGTCACGGAACGGTAGACACGCCAGTCACGCCAGTCACGAGGCAATACACTAACATACGTTCCTATAAGGTATAATTTTATTTTAATTAAAATATTTATATTTAAATTTCAATTAAAATATTTATATTTAAATTTCAATTAAAATATTTATATTTAAATTTCAATTAAAACATTTGAATTTTAAAGAATCGTTTTGTATTTTTTTTTTTAAACGTTAAATGCGATCAAATGTGACTAACGCACGTTTGGTCACGGCACGCGAGTCACGCCGTGACTCGCGTGCCGTGACCACCTCTCATAATTTTTGTCACGACACGGCACGGCACGTGAAAAATTTACTTGGTCACGGCACAACACGACACGTGACCAAAGTCACAGCGTGTTAGTCACGGCACGGCATGTTTTTCCCACTCTATCTGCATCAATGCACATTTGCTATTCCATTTCACAAGAACGCTGACAATGAATATTGATACATAGGATGTATTTTGTAACTTCAGTTAGATAATTCGTGTAGATTACTACGAAATATATAGTAACACATACTTAATTTTTGTATTCATTTTTATGACGAGGGTTCAAATGCCTCTATTTTTTGTACCTTCACCATGTCTTCATTTCTAAAAATTTTAATAAATCAAAATTTAAAACTTAAAAGTCAAAATAAAACAGTTGAATATGGATCTACATTATTTTATCTATGCACGTGTAAAAAATTATGACATTTCAATTTTGTTTTGGTTGTCATCAAGAGCTTGTAAAAAACGTACCAATTTGGATAATTTCTAGACGTTGATTTTTCAACTTATTGATTCACATAAAAACAAAATCGAAATGTGATAATTTTTTATGAGCACATAGAGAAAATAACATAGATCATATCTAACGGTTTTATTTTGACTTTTTAAGTTTTAAATTTTGAGTTATTAAAGTTTTAAAAAATAGAGGTATGGTGGAGGCACAAAAAATAGAGGCATTTGCCTCCATTTTTATTTAATTTTTTAAATACACCATCCTTTTTTGCATCCTTTTCCACTTTTCCATCTCATAGAAATTTAGGAGTTTCTTAATTAGAGCGATGATGTTGAAAATTAATGAATCATGGGGGACTTCCTATATTATGTTATGGTATGTTTTGATACTTCTCTCTCTTTTATTTTGCATCTATGGCATGTACAAATTCTTCTCATTGTTTCATTGTTGGTCTGTTAATATAGTAGAGCAAGAGAAAAAAAAAATTAAAGCAATATTTATAAGGAAGCTGATATGAGTACCCACGCTACAGTACCCGCACTGTATCCACACCTAAACTGCTATAACTGCTTGTGGGGACCGCAACTATTCCAAAACTGTAATTTTGTTTCCCAAATTTAATAGTAATACTGTGAAGTATATATCTCAAACAGGTCAAGTATTTATACCTATACAATCAACTACTTCTGATATATGAATTTTCCTAAAATAACTGTACCCGCACCTTTTTTGTAAAATTTTCATGTTGTACCCGCATTAGGGGACCACTCAAACTGCCATAACTGCTTGTGGGGACCGCAACTATTCCAAAACTGTAATTTTGTTTCTCAAATTTAATAGTAATACTGTGAAGTATATATCTCAAACAGGTCAAGTATTTATACCTATACAATCAACTACTTCTGATATATGAATTTTCCTAAAATAACTGTACCCGCACATTTTTTGTAAAATTTTCATGTTGTACCCGCAATAGGGGACCCCTCAAACTGCCATAACTGCTTGTGGGGACCACAAC
This sequence comes from Carex kokanica, assembly GCA_025461125.1. Classification (NCBI taxonomy): domain Eukaryota; kingdom Viridiplantae; phylum Streptophyta; class Magnoliopsida; order Poales; family Cyperaceae; genus Carex; species Carex kokanica. The sequence continues at coordinate 639,256 of JAJGRX010001044.1, read as the reverse complement.
TATTCCAAAACTGTAATTTTGTTTCCTAAATTTAATAGTAATACTGTAAAGTATATATCTCAAATAGGTCAAGTATTTATACCTATACAATCAACTACTTCTGATATATGAATTTTCCTAAAATAACTGTAACCGCACATTTTTTGTAAAATTTTCATGTTGTACCCGCATTAGGGGACCACTCAAACTGCCATAACTGCTTGTGGGGACCGCAACTGTTCCAAAACTGTAATTTTGTTTTACAAATTTTAATAGTAACACTGTGAAGTATATAGCTCAAACAGGGCAAGTATTTATACCTATACAATGAACTACATATGATACATGAATTTTCCTAAAATAACAGTGTGGGTACTGTAGCGCGTACAGTGCGGGTACTGTAGCGTGGGTACTGAAATAATTATTCTATTTATAATTACTAACTTTATACATTGATCTATTTCCTCTCTTATTTATTGTTTTCATTATTTAGATTGGTGAAATGTACAATTACAAGTACTAAAAGTAAGCGTAATTGATTTTAAAGGTTACTTTCTATTCAACAATGGAACTTTATTGATCTTGCTTAAGTATAAATTTTTAAAAGTTCATTGTTTCGATATTGTACTCTATAGTTACCACCTACGTTGTAATGAGTCCGGATCCTCTGAAGTAACTCAAATTTTGAGTTTAAATCCGAATTGGTTCGGTCCGATGTGGAATATACGGAACCTCTATCATTCGTGCTAAAGCATATCAGATGGTATGAATTTAAATTAAAAAAATCTGAGTTAACTGAGGTGATCATATGAATTCAGTTATAATGGTCTCTGCAAGATCAATAATTTCAATGTATCATTTCAATTTATTTTTCATTGGTACTTGTGTGCATAGTGACAACTTAATTGTTCGGGAAAGGTTCGGCGAGGTCAAAAATTCGTGATTCGGGAATAATTTGGGTATAATTCAAGAATGATTCGGAATAATCCGGATCAGAGATCTCAGTCCTACAAGGAAGCAAAAAAGAAAAAAAAAACCAAAAAGAAAAAATTCGCGAAAAATTCGTAAAATTCGGGAAAAGTTCGTAAAATTCGCGAATTATTCGGGTATAATTCGGTCAAAGTTCGGTCAACCGAATAATTCGGCGTTCGGTTCGGCATTACCAAAAAAATGAATTATTCGGATATAATTCGGGTATAATTCGGGTATAATTCGCGAATCTTGTCACTATGCTTGTGTGATGATTTTGTCCAGTTTTTGTGAGCAATCTGCTTGTAACAATAGTTGGTGTGAGCAATCATTTCCCATGCCGAGCCATTAAAACATAACATCAAGAAAAAAGGAAAAGGAGAATAGTGCATATTTATTGGGCGGTTATGCAGCCCCTTTTTGTTTGTAATTGCATTGCAATTTTTACAAAAATAATGTATGGGTATAATATAATCCAATTTCTTGTTCGCTTCTAACAATTTTTGTTGTATTTCTAAAATTTTATAGAACTAACTTGGAACAGAATTAAAAAATTTAGATAAAAAAGTCGGAAACATAAAATGTAAAACTATAAGCACAAAATTTAAATTTAAGTTTCCTACAATCACAATGAAAATTTTTAACCACAAAATATAAGCACGCATTTGATAATTTATAAGAAGACCGAACTATATAAAAATTTAATGAAAAACATAATTCAATTAAATTTCAATATACATAATTAAAAAAATTAAATTAAGAAATGATGTCTCGAACTAAACCCTTTTCTATTACTGCAAATGTTGATGAACACATTTCTCTACTTTTACATATGTAATATATACACATGCATGTATATGTCAATAAATTTACCATTGACAAACAAATAAATTATAAATAATGTTTGCTAAGGTACATAGTATAAGACAGCGTGGCAGGATTTCTTTTAAAAACCATAAATATAAAAAAAAAAGAATTTACCGAAACAACTTGATTTAGTTTTTATGAAATCATAAGTAACGAGATGGCATCTTGGCATGAAATGTTTTTTTTTTTCTGTCCCAATAAGCCTATTCGGTTCGTTCATGTTTCACAGATTTTCGAAATATATATTGGAGATTTTCGAAATAAATGTTCATGTTCATGTTTCATAGAATTTTTTGCGGCTATAAAAAAAATTAAAATATTTTTTCAAGTATTATTGGAAAAAAAAAAATTTTGAATCTGAATTACTGATCCCGGTTCAAAAATCACTTCTGGCTAAATAAAAAAATTATCGTAGTCCTTCTACTACATTCAAATTCTAAGATACTCCATCTATTTCTCTAGGAGCTATTTTATATTTTTAATATTTAAATATTTTCTTAAATTCACTTCTAGAGAAATAGATAGAGTATCTTAGAATTTTAATGTATTAGAAGGACCACGATATTTTATTTATTTATCTAGAAGTGATTTTTGAACTGGGATCAATAACTCAAATCCCAATATTTTTATTTTTTTCCAGTAATACACCAAGAAATATTTTAACTTTTTTACGGCCGTAAAAAATCATGCCTGAAAAATATTTCGTAGTACTTGTAGTATATACAAATTATAAGATATTTTATCTATTTTGTTTGATGCTCTTTCTAAGATATTCAAATTATAAGTTCCTCCATTCATATTGGAAAACCATTTTTCTGTCAGGACCAAAATGACAGATCGGCACAGAATAAAAATCATGGATCAAATAGGCAACTCGGACCAGAAGAAATTTTGATTTTTTGCGATTATTGAACTGAAAAATTGTGAAAACGCTTCGGATCAAATAGGCATCTTGACACAGGAAAAAAAAAAAAAAGTTACGTGCCGAACAGGATCTCGGTAATTATAATTTTTGTAAAAACCAAATCAATCAAAGTTTGTTTAGTAAATTCATTGTTATTTATTTATGGTTTATAAAAGAAATCCGTCGTTTCCGCTTCCGTGCGAAGTGAAATTCTCAGGAAAAAAACAAAAATGGAATGTGCGATAGGTCGCTTGTCCATCACACGCCTGTACCGTTTCCGATTCCGGGCAAACTGGCACTCTGACCACTTTTCTATCAATCTTCCCGTCAAATATGCCACAAGAATATTGTGTAGCAGGTCACACTCAATGCTGTTGCATGACTTGCTACGCAATTTACACCACAGAAATGTGCACACGAAAACCAGCTTCGACCCCTTCTCAGACAAAACAGAAGTTTATTTCGATTTGAAATCCGCTCCAGTTCCCGGAAATGACGAATGTAACGCAGTGTTAAATGGATCGGTTAGTTAAAATTGAAATTTTATTTGGTTTTTAAAATATAACAGAATTAATCGAATTAAATTTGTCAATTGAATAATAATCGAATTAAAATAACTAAATAAATTTCAATTTATTTGATTAACTGAAATAAAAGAGATTGAATTTTAGAATGTTAAAACTAAATAAATACACAAATTTATTTTATAGTTGTCTAAATAAACATGGAATATATATAAGTTGTTGACAAGTATTGTTTAATTTGATACAAAATATTTATACTTTGTTTGGATGAAGAGCAGAGTTAGGAAAGGGAGGTCAAGAATTGAAGGCGAATGGAATGGAATAGAAAGGAAGATTAACATATTTAACATCTTTATTTTGGAAGATTAACTTTTTTTCCGTTCTATTTCTTGTTTGGTTAATTAAAATTTAGAAGGTTAATGAGAAATTTGATGGTTGTTGTAAGTTTGTGAAACTCGGATGAGAATTATATATGAAAATGTAGGGTTGGGCATTTGTGTCATTTTTTCCAAAAATATTTGTAACAATTTTTTTTTTCCATCCGTTATATCCCAAATCGAAAGGAAAATCGACTCTATTGGTTATAATAATGCAAGGTTAAACCTTTCACCTCATGTATCCTTCCCCTACCAAACACGACTCAAATTTTTATTTTCTTTCCATTCCCTCCCTTCCTCTCCTCTCCATCCAAACAAGGTGTTAGATGTTGTAAGTAACGGTATACACTCGTCGGACGGACAGATAATATTAAGCGATAAATCGGTATGCGTCCGATTAATTGGAATTTTGCGGATAATTTTGCATTTTCATTAAAGTCATGTGTATATCCTTGCAATAGCGGCACGATAGCGTTTTTAGACCTTAAAACCTATAGCGCTATAAGTCATTTTCAGCCTATAGCAGCACAATACCAGAGGTATAGCATTTTTTTTGCAAATAACACAATAATCACTATTTGAAACCTTGCATGTAATTATTAAAAATAATTAATTTAGTTCATTAAACTTATCAAATAAACTTATTTTAACATAGTTTCATTAAAATTATTATTTAGAAAAGTTCATTTAAGACAAGACAAAATATAATACATATAACAGATAAATGAAAATAATAATAATATAAATGACTAACTAATTAGCCTAAATTGGCCGTATAAATAGAAAACGGATGATTTGTAACGGTTTGGACACTATTAACGACTAATCGACCAATTAGTCGGACTAAATAGTCGTTTTTTTGTAACACTCTTACATAGTACATACATTATATAAAACATGAATTTAAATCATATAAAATTTGGTCGGTTGAGTTTTTTCAGTTTTGAAAAATCTAAACCGAATAAAATATAAAAACCTGAAGTAATTTAAAATTTCAACCAAATCAAATAATTTAAGCACAAGAAGTGAAGAACGAATTATTTAATCCAAACTTTTTCGATTATGTTAAAAATCAAATAAACCATAATCAATAACAGCCGTATGGTTGGAACTTTGGAACAGGCCCCGGAAAACGGATAAAGTGTAAATTACTAAGCACACTTGGGTCGTCTCGCTATCCCTCTTTCCCTCTCATTCTTTCTCCATTGGAAATCAAATAAACCATAATCAATAACAGCCGTATGGTTTCTTAGAAACTGGAGAGGGAGATCACTAAGCACACTTGGGTCGTCTCGCTCTCCCTCTTTCCCTCTCATTCTCTCTCCATTGGAAAAGAAGTCGAAGCGACGAACTAGACAGATTCTCTTCTAGGTTTGTCTCTCTTGTAAACTCCATTTGTTAAATTAATGCTTCATGTTAGCTGGTTTGTCGTAGTACGAGGAGTCTATCTCACTATAATCCATGTGATCTCAATTTATTTAAGTTTTCTTTTACTCTAAATGGATTTCTTTTTGTTTTCTGAAATGCTGATTTACTGTTCTTTTGTTAGTGTGTTACTTCAATGTTTCAGTTGTTGCTTTGCATTTTAGATGAAATTATGGAATGCATATGCAAAATAAACCTGGATCAGTAATCCTTTTTTCTTCACAGGATAATACCATTTCTAGATTCTAGAATGAGGTGATATGAATGTAATACTTGTTATCGACAAATACTTTTCTTTTTCTTTTTTTTTACAAAAAGAAAGTATATATGTACATTCGTCATTGAGGATGTTGTAAAGCAATCCTTGAAGTTGTATGTTCCAATGATGCTTCCTTCTATTACTCTTTAGATTCTCTCTCTACTTTGAGTGCTAGATTGGGATTGCTTTCTTCTTGAGATCAACTTCTCTAATCAGGGACAGGGAGGTGTTTTGCGTATTTTTTCACAGTTCACACTTTCAGTAAAGATGCACATTAGTCCTTTTGAGTTTTATATATCCCCTGTTGTGATAACTTCTCATTCACTAGATTCAGCTGTTATCTTTTATTGTTATATAAAGGTCAGGGTTCGTACATAGAGATGTTATAGAGGTTTTGTTACTTAGTTTATTATCTGTCCTAGACTTCGGGCGTAATATTTTCTTGTTAATTTGATTTACAACTCATCTGTGGCATTCTGTTTTTACAAATATAGAGTATGTGTCAGCTTCTGTTTCAAGTTTTGGTTCTCTCAAGATATTTTTTTTACTAGAATATGAATATAAATATTGCAGAACACAGAAAGAGTAATTAATCATCTGCACTTCTACTCCAGATATTTCATAGCCTTTTTCTCCTAAATGGGAACTTTTTTTCATAGATTCATCTAATTATTTGTCTCTTAAAGCTGTTTATTTGTATATATCTTATTCCAATATAAAATAAAAAGGTGATTTTCAGTCATCATCACATATTTTTCTGTACTATCATGTCTGTAAATGAATTCCTCTACTAATCTATCATCACATTTGTTTTATAAAATTTTATGATGTGTAAATTTTAACAGAATGGGGGTGAGAACAAAGGCCGGAGACTTGAATCGGGTCCCAGTGGCTAGACCTTGTGTGGGTAAAGAAGGCCACAGAATCAGTCTTCTCTCCAACCACTTTAATGTTCGTTTCACTGGGACTGATGCTGTGTTCTACCACTACAGTGTAATTTACCTTGCATTTTAATATTTTAATTCTTTCACTTTTGTTTGATTTGTATATGTACAAACAAAATTTCTCATTTGGCTCTTTGCTGACTTATGTTACATGATGATAATAGGATTTAAAACTACAGAAAAGTAACGTCTTGAGTTATAGAGGTGAATGAGTCAGCTCTGGTTATGTTTTGCCGGCTTGTCAATTTAGTGGAAAATACAATTTTATTAACTAGAATCTTTCTCTGTTTGCACTAGTTCTAATGTAGACTAGCTAAGTGTTGCATGAGTTTTTTTTTTTTTTTAAACATTTTGAAAAAGAAATACCAGTTTTGGTCATTAATAAGAAAAAAAAACATCTTCTCCTTGGTCATCCCAAAACCTTAATAACTAGGCTTAGGTAAGTATCCCAGTCTCATTATAGGTACCAAAAATGAAAGTAAACAAAAACATTCTTGACCTAACCAGACATAAAGAAACTCAATTCTGGGAACCGGTATCGGTCCATGGTGTAGTACCTAGATTAGGTACCTTGTTGCCGAATCTACATATTTACCAATGTCTAGTCGTTGAGATTTGTCTTCAGATGAATCATCTCAGTACGTATTGAATGCATTTCTTAATTTACATAAATCCAACCACAATATAAATTGAACAACTCTTGATTAAATACTATATTGCTAAGAATAACTACATAATGCATGTTCAGGTTGTTATAAAATATGAGGATGATAAAATTGTGGAGAACAAAGGGATTGGAAGGAAAGTAATGGAGAAATTGGTCCAGATGTACAGCTCAGAGCTTGCCGGAAAAGATTTTGCCTATGATGGTGAGAAGAGCTTCTTCACAGTAGGGCCCTTGCCTCAGGATATTTTTGAGTTCATGGTGGTACTGGAGGAGGTGTCAAGCAGGTTCATACTTGTCCTCTTTTTTTGGCAATTTTGCTCTTGGGTTTAAGTGTAATTTGCTCAACTGCTATTATGTATCATTTGTTGATTGTGGTACTCTTAAATGCCTACATCTTAGTATATTGTGTGATGTTTTTTTTTTTTTTTTTTGTTCAGTAGCGTATCTTTTAATGCAAAAGGACATAATATGTGCAAAAGCTGACAATTTAAATATTGAGGTGTTACGGAGTACATAATATTTAAACATCTTTTTCTTTTATTTGACATGCATTTCAATCAGGATATATGATAATATAGACGAGCTCTTAAATGAATTTTTAATTTGGTTATAATCGGGTCTCAATTCTTTTTTGCCAAGTATAATTGGTCCTCATTCATTATAGACTAGTTGATATCTTAACCAATTGTAGCACCTCGATGCCATGTATTGTCTATGACATGCTACAGCATCAAGTTGGTACATGAAATGTAAAAAATAATCAAAAGTGAAAATAATGTTGTATTTGTTCTAATTAATATTCCATAACTGTTATTGATGTTTTCAGCGTGACAGGGAGTCCAGTTAATAGGAGCCCGGGAGAAGTAGGAGATAAGAAGAGGCAAAAGCAGGTGCAGCAGACCACGACATTCAAAGTATCTCTGACATTTGCTGCTAAGATACCTCTGAATTCTATTACCATGAGCCTTAGAGGAATCAACACCCCCTACACCCAAGACGCTCTCCGAGTCCTCGATATTATCCTCATGCAACAACATGCTAACAGGTCTTTTTCTTTCCATGCAGTATGAGAAATATGATGCTTGCATGACCCTACAATTTAAATTTCACAAAGACGAAGTAGAGCATCGCGAGTATATGTTGTACTCTGTACATCACTTTTTCTAGGAAACAGTCTGTAATGATCCCTCATTTCTATCTTTTAGTTTCTTGATAAAATGAGAGATGGAGGTTAGTTTTAGTCTCTCTTTTTTCTTTACAAAACAAGCATAAGGATGACATATTTATGTATTCCAGGTTTCATACTCTGAGGCCATTTGATATTTTGAGATTTATTGGGTTGATTCATATTTCTGAAATACAAAAATGTGAGTAGAATTTGGTTGCATGTGGAGGTTACTTCTTAGCTTGGTGATGCTTTTCTTCTGTTGTGCATGCCCAGAGGGTTGTGTTTTATGCTCATTCAGTATGCAGTATCTATGGTTGGCAGTACTGGTGTTTTTTGCTTCTCCTGCTATATCCATAGCCTTTTTTGTTGTTTAGTAAACTAGTTTGTGTACTTTGAACTAGCTTGTTTCTTCTGGATAAGTTTTATTTCGTAAAATTCCTAAATCATATCTTTTCTTTCTGAACTTTTGAAATGTAGTAGTATTGTTGTTCAGTGGAAAAGTTTATGGGTTTTAGTCTATCAAATTCATTAACTACTAATGGGTTTTAAGTTGCTATCCTTCTTATGAAACTTTTACAGGGGATGCCTACTTGTTGGACAATCTTTTTTCAATGGAGACCCGAAGAGTTTTGTGGACTTGGGTGGAGGTGTGACTGGATGCCGTGGGTTCCACTCCAGCTTCTGCACAACACTCAGTGGCCTCTCATTAAATATGGGTATATTCTGGTTAAATTTTATCATAATTATAAGGTTCTTATATTGAAATTTTAACATGCTATGGTATTTACAGATGTTACCACTACCATGATAATGACACCAGGCCCAGTAATTGACTTTCTCAAGGAAAACCAATATGTTAGAGAAGCAAGCATGATTGATTGGATGAAAGTGAGTATAAGTACATTTCTATCTATTCTTTTTTAAATTCTTTCATTTAAATTTGCACTTGACAGTATGAAAAGTTGAGAAGTTGATTCTGAACCCCTGTACTTGGAATGTTAGGCTAAAAGAATGTTAAAGAACATGAGAATCAAAACTAAGCATAACAAGATGGAGTTCAAAATTTTTGGGATCAGCGACCTCCCTTGCAACGAGCAACGGTACTTGATTCAATCTTTGGTACTCTTATTTCTTTTTCATGAAACCCAGAATCTATTTTGATCTGTGGGCTCACTTTCATTATGCATTTTGGTCTTTCGCTTCTGAGGTTGGAACTTTGATTTTTATTTGTTTAATTTTTTTTTTTTTTGCATGAAGTTTTTCAATAAAAGTGAGAGAAGATGGCAAGTCACAGACAATAGATGTGACTGTGTGTGAATATTACCAGAAAAAGTACCAAATAGAGGTGTCATGGTCCGCCAAGTTTCCTTGTTTGGATGTAGGCAAGCCTAATTGCCCCAACTACCTTCCTCTCGAGGTCACTCTATCTCTCTCTTTTTCATTTTAGATGTAACAAAATGTGAATATTCTATGTTGCTGCTGGCAATCTTCGAATTTTGCTATTGATTTTATTGCAGGGAGCTTATCAAGATGTCTTGACTGTTCTAACATGACCTGCATAATGCTTATGAGTTATGATATAAATTTTTAATAAAAAAACTATACTACCAATAAAAAATATAATTTGATATTATGTGAAACAAACATGGTAATGCAGAAAGCCAGAGACTTCGGGTTGACACTATCCAATTTGACCTGATGGATTGCTTCCACTTGAGTATGTCTTGACCTGCTGGAGGTGGAGCTTACTGGCTTCAATTTTATGTTGTTGAACACAACATGATATGACATGTTGCCAACATCATTTCTTATGAAAGTTTGTTATGTTGTCATAGGATGCAGCAAGCCACTATGAAATTTCAGTTGCTAATAAATTAAAATTTGATGTGCAGCTTTGTGATTTGATCTCTCTCCAGCACTATACAAAAGCTTTGTCATCCCAACAGAGGGCTAACTTGGTTGAAAGTTCAAGGCAGAAGCCCAAGGATATAACTAAAACTATCACTGAGGTCTCTCCCTCTCTCTCTCCAATCGTTGGAACTGGACTGATTATATGCCTCAATATAGAGATGTAGAACTTGTTGCTTGTGTACTATAGATTTGACACTAGAGTAACCTCAATTTGGTGTGTGCATATTTTCAAACCATGCTTATAGAACTATGCATGTTATACTCAACAGGCTATAAGCAGCAACCAATATGATGAGGACCCATTGCTAAAAGCTTGTGGTATTCAGATTGAGAAACAACTGAACAGATTTGATGGCCGTGTCCTTACTGCACCTACAGTGAGTTACATCATTACATGGCAGTTTCTTTTTTGTAAACATTATAATAGAGTTTGATTAGCAGTTTTGTTTTCTTCCAGCTGTTACTTGGTGATGGAGAAGAATTTGTTCCAAATCGTGGACGATGGAACTTTAATAACAAGGTTAGAAATTCAATAATATCTTCAACAGATATATTTTGGCTTTCAATTTAGAATCTGACTGAAGAATTTTGACATATCATATAGAAATTTATAAACCCAGTTAGGATTGAACGATGGGCTATTTGCAACTTTTCGGCTAGAGTTGACATGAGCCATGTATCAAGAGAGATTATCAACTGCGGCCGCAACAAAGGCATTGTAAGTTATATGTTTGTCTCGTCTTTTTAATTTTAAGAGGTTTTACTTGGTTCAGGGTACTTCTATGTAGATCCATGATTTAGCACCATCTTGTAATTATTTAAATGCATCAGCAGAAGATTCTCATTTGTAGACTGTATAGTATAATGTTTGATGATTATTGGCTAATTTGCATGATTATATTTTGTGAAGCACATTGAACGGCCGTTCACACTAGTTGAGGAGGATCTTCAGTGGCTAAGAGCAGGGCCTATTATTAGAGTCGATAAGATGTTTGAGAAGATACGTGCTAAGCTGCCGGGCTCGCCTCAGTTCCTTCTTTGCATACTCCCAGATAAGAAGAATTCTGAGATTTATGGTATTTATTGCATATGAATTCTTAAATTTCATTTATTGTTGGAAATATCTAATTAATATAAATCTACTTTAAGACAACCTTAATTATCAAGATTTATGTTATTAATCTTGAAGACTTGGGTTTTTATGTGAACATTAGTAACGGTATGCACTCTTCTTACAAATAATTATTATCACTGTATTGTCAATTTGAAGGGCCATGGAAAAAGAAAAATCTTCATGAGATGGGAATCGTGACACAGTGCATCTCTCCTGGCAAGCACAATGACCAATTCTTCACCAATGTTCTTCTCAAGATCAATGCAAAGGTAGGTAAAATATTGTCATACCGTTGACGACCTCTTGCTTGTTTTCTAGCTCATGACATGCTAACTACTGAATTGTTTCCATTTTTGAAGCTTGGAGGTATAAATTATTCTGTCTCAGTGGAGTACAAACAGTCCATTCCCATAATTCACGAAAATCCAACCTTAATTTTGGGCCTCGATGTCTCGCATGGTTCACTAGGCCGCTCTGATTTGCCATCCATTGCCGCGGTATGATTAACTCCTATTTCTAGATTGATTTCAACTATGACCCTACAAGGCAGTAAAACATTCATATGTGCCCTGAAAAGTAAAAAAATCTTGTGTTCCTCCCCATACATTTAAATGCATCATATGTACCTTCCAATCTACGGCTGTCAATGGATCGGGCTAGGATCAAATTATAGTATAATTTAAATGCAAATCTATTAGGATTTTGCAAGAACCATAAGCAGATACATATCCAATAAGAATTTAAGGATCCAAATGTGGATCATATCTATCACCATAATGGAGTTCATATCAGATTTGGATCATATTGGGTGTTTAGTTAAAATATTAAAGAGCAAATAATTCAAATTACACTTAAACTAATGCACTGTTACTTAAATCATAGTATATAATTAAATTATTTGATATTGATAACAATTGAGCAGATTATGAAAATTGTCGGTTGTCTATATATCAACAATTGAATTACATTTTCATGTAGATGAAGAAAATTCTGTGTCTATGTTTGTTTAATAAAACGTCATACTTTCCAAATGATAAATAAGAAATAGTTGGTTCTAATAATACAATTTAATCAATTGGATTGTTATGATTACTATTTTTAGTCCTTAATGTAGAAGGCCTTGTATTGCTAAAAACCTGATAGTACCACGGTGTTTATCATATTATAATGCTATAGCAGCTCTGATTAAATAGTGATTTAACCACTACAAACACTATTCAAAGCTTTGTTTTTTAATAATCTATGGAAAATATGGTTGATTTAACAGGTGGTTGGATCAAGGCATTGGCCATCAATCTCAAAATACCGTGCATCAGTTCGTACACAATCAACGAAATCGGAAATGATTGATCAGCTTTACAAGCCAACTGCTGATGGCAAGGATGATAATGGAATGATAAGGTACTTTTTTCACACTAAGTACTAAAATGATTACCTGTAAATCCAATTTGTTTCTTTGTATTTTACTCTCTATTTCAATTACAGGGAGATTTTGATTGATTTCTACCAAACGAGTGGTGGAAGGAAACCCACACAGATAATCATTTTCAGGTAACTTTCTTTATATGCAATTTATTTGATCGTTTGCATTTAAAAACATGCATGCATAAGTTTTAAAGGTTCCAATATTTGCTACTTGATACTTCAGGGATGGTGTGAGTGAGACCCAGTTCAGCCAGGTTCTCAACATTGAGCTTAATCAGATAATTAAGGTACATTTAAGCTGTGGTTATTGTTTTTCTTCTGAAATTCTTTCTTTTAACGTTAAGGGTTTTGATTTCCCACAGGCATATGAGCATTTAGGTGATGGCGCTCTTCCTAAATTCACTTTGATTATTGCTCAGAAAAATCACCATACTGTACTTTTTCAAGCTGATTCCCCTGATAATGTCCCAGCTGGTATGTTTTAGTTATGTTATCTTTTTACTTCAATTGAAAAGAAGGATATTTTTTTAGTTCATTATTCTTTACTTGCTGATAGGTACTATTGTGGATACAAAGGTAGTTCACCCAAAGAACTATGATTTCTTCATGTGTGCACACAATGAAATGATTGTATGTTCTTTTATACTTCCATTAGTATTACTATTCAAATTTGAATTATTATAGCCATTGTCGGTAAAAGTTGCATTGTTTTTTTTATTTGTACATTATTGAAGGGTACCTCAAGGCCAATTCACTATCATGTGCTAGTTGATGAGATTGGTTTCCCAGTAGATGATCTACAAAAGTTTGTGCACTCTCTCTCCTATGTGAACCAGAGGAGCACTACTGCAACCCCAGTTGGTAACTCAAAATACTCAAAACTATAGAAAAGTTCTTTCGTCATAGTACACATGTCAAAGGGGGTTCTGGTTGGTAAAAGCTCAAAGTCTGGATTGTAAAAACAATTATTACCTATTATAAGTTGATAGAGAGATTAATGGATTCGAGTCTGAGATCTATTTAGCATATTGGGTATTTGGAGTTAGCAAAACTTTTTTCTATTATTTAATGCAATTGGTACAAGAAGCTGGTTGCTCTTTAATAACTTACTCTTCTTTTATATGTAGTTGCGCCAATATGTTATGCACACTTGGCTGCACAACAAATGTCACAGTTTATGAAGTTTGAGGATTTATCTGACACATCTTCAGGTTCCGATGGGATTGTGGCTGTGCCGGATCTGCCACGACTGCATAAGAATTTGTGCAACTCAATGTTCTTCTGTTGACTTGGTAGGTTGGAGTATAAACTTGTTTAGAGCCATGGTAAATAGTACTGATGTTTTTGTTTATAGAAGTTCATTGCTATTAGTTATGCCGAAAAGTTAAATACTAATTGCGTTAGCTATTTTGTTTAATATCTGTTGTGGCTGTAGCAGTTGTTTTGTAAGTGGTAGCATTTGTTGTTACCATTAAGTTATTTTGGCTTGCTGGTTCTGCTTCAATTTGGAACTAAAAGCTCTTCATATTTTTGTAGTAAGCTTCTATTAGTTTTCTTTACTGTCTTTGTTTGTTTTGTTTACTTTTCATTTTAATCTTACTTCCATTTTAGAGGCTCAACTGTCTTAAATAATTTTATCGGATCAAACTGTACTATGAATCCATATCTCCATTCTATTATTAAGCACGTTGGGTGTCCGATCCGCCAACGGCTACGATTAAAAGATTAATTTTTGAATTTAATCTCAGTTCTCCAATCACATAATCTATCTTCTTTTGATTAAATGCATCTGCTTTATGTGTAGAAGTTTAAATTTAACTACAAACATACTCGCCACACATACCGCCACACGATGCGTTACAATTAAAATTAAGCAGACTCTAAAATTAGCGATATAATTCTCTGTTTTCTTATTTATTTGTTTCCTTATTTCTCCTTCTCCAATTGAAATTTCCTATACGGTGAATTACAATGCAAATCAATTTTTTGTTCACTTTCTTAATTATATCTATACATATTACTGATAAATTTAGAATATATTTTTAATTTTGTTTTTTTATGAAAACTTGTCATTTTGTATGAGAATTTATTTTTGCTATCTTATCATATATTCCGTTGTAACGCACGGGCACGATACTAGTAGCATATTAAGAGTGTTGAGTCTTGATAAAATTATTTAATCTGATTGATTTTGAGCGAGCATATATTTTATTAATCGTAAGCGTTATTGGTATTTAATTTTTTAATTTTCATTTAATCATGATATTTAACTTATATGGCTCATAAACTAAAGCCCAACCGCTTATATAGAGACCCTCACACTGGTCCAGCCCATAAACACGGACGGCTTGGATGAAATCTTCCGAACTCCACAACTTATATATAATAAAATCACCCACCACTTTCTTCCCGCCCCGCCACCGCCGTAAAACCCTAGCGAGAGAGAAAAAGGTCGCGCGAGAGTTGGAAGCAACGCCTCTCTCTTTCTCTCTGCACTCATCACCATGGTAAGAACGAAAAACACGGCACGGCTCTATTCCTCGATAGATCGTCTGAGCAATTTTGTTTTCCTGTTTTCTTGTCGCAGACTTTCAAGCGCAGAAATGGTGGACGTAACAAGCACGGCCGCGGCCACGTCAAATTTATTCGCTGCTCCAACTGCGGCAAATGCTGTCCCAAGGTACTCTCTCTTCTTCTATCTTTCCTATTTTGTTAGTTACATATTAGGGATCTGATATCTAAATCTAACGACTTAATTAAGAGATATAAAAGGTTGAAAACTAGATCTATGATTGATCCAATCGTTCTTTATCTATGAAATATTTCTACGGAGATAAAGTATTAATTGTACGAGTACGAGTCCAAAGCTGTTTGGACGAATCATTTCTTAATCAGATTAATTAGTTTGTCAGAATGTCTCATATTTAATATATATTTTTTTTTTCTAAACGTTATATTTCATAATAATAATCAGGTGAAATCCTTATTTAGCATGGAAGATGTATTTTGAACTGATGTGCTTTTTGTAATTGGTGTAATTGCAGGACAAGGCGATCAAGAGGTTCCTCGTGAGGAATATTGTCGAGCAAGCTGCTATCAGGGATGTTTCGGAGGCCTCTGTCTATGAATGTATGTATATTCTTCTTCTTTGGTCTAAAGTTGCAAGTAGTTTTATTCATTGTGACAACTGCACCATCTTCTCTGTTTTGGAAATATTTTTAACTTTGTTTAGATTCCAACCTAAGTCTCTATGTATCTAAGCCTTTTCTTATGATGCATCCCTGGTATACTATATTGCTGTTATAATTGACCATGCATGCTGGCTACATTGACTATTGTGTACCAGTTGAGTTATTATGTAGTCTGTATTGCAGGTCATATGAAACTGCACTTACTGCCAAATAATTGCTTGAAATCTGTATGTGCACTGGGTTTCATGTATTCAACTTTATCATGGTGAATGAAATGAACTTGTATGATTCTTTTGTAGCGTACGCTCTCCCTAAGCTGTACGCAAAGATGCAGTATTGTGTCTCGTGTGCCATCCATGCTCATGTGGTGAGGGTCCGGTCTCGTGAGAAACGCCGCGTCCGTGAGCCTCCACAGCGCTTCCGCCGCAGGGTACTGCTTCTCATCCTTTTTTTCAGATCTCTTGAATGATGTTTTGCATTATTGAAGAAAAGTCTCTATATGTAGTAAAACAGTATGGTAGGTATGGAAATTTGCTGGATGGACCTATTTTTTTGTAGCCTTATTGCTTTGAAAGGCGTTACGTTTGTTGTTCTCTTACGGTGAACGTGTCAGCGAAAGCATATATTAGCATTTTTAAATGGGACAATGCATTGTGTATTGTAGAAGTGAATAACAATTCCTTGTTCACATCATGCATTGTTCATATCTTAATGGGAATTTGATGGATTTTGACCTGTACAATTGGGGAGTTTTGTGATTACTATGTCTATATATTTGTGTTGTTTGGGTCTATACATTTGCCTCATTGGATTGTGAAATCAGTACCAAATGGGATGAAGTGATCCCTTGTATTCGACCTCCATCAACTTCATTTTGTTAGTTATTGTATTTCCAACCTTCAGCTGTTGCATTACTGGATGGACATTCATCAACTTCACTTCATTAGTTATTGTTTAAACTATATGTTTTGTTCTTTTGAATCTTTCCCAGGATGACTTGCCTAAGCCAACACCACAGGCCCCTCGCCCTGCTGGTGCCGGTGCTCCTGGTTCTGGTGCTCCTGCGCCGCGTGTTTAAATAATTATGAACACATTTACAATTTACATTTTTAGTTTAAACAATATTTTGTAGGATATATCAAATGAATGTAATACAAATGTTAGATATATTTATTTCGAGATACATATTTACTATTTTGCTAAATTAAATGTTAGCTATTTTATTGTAATCGTCTTGTTTGACTCTATTTGTAGAGTGGTATGTTTGGATGAAGAGGAGGGTTAAAATGCACTCTCCCTTTTGTACTCCTAACGTGCACTCTCCTCTCATATCTTCATTTTCAAAGTTCAAATAGTCGATTCGAACCTTTCATTGTGTTCTTCATATTAAAATGTGCTTGGAGACCAAATTTTACATTTTTTGAATTTTTTTTACTATTTTTTCAGAATTTTTGAAAATCATCACTTTGCTGAATTTTTTATTATTGTTTAGTTTAATAAAAAAATTCTTAAAAAATAGTAAAAAATTTCAAAAAAAATGTGAAATTTGAGTTCCAAGCATATTTTAATATGGAGAACACGTTAGAAGGTTCGAATTGACTATTTGAACTTTGAAAATGAAGATATTATAAGAGGGTGCACGTTAGGAGCACAAAAGGAATGGTGCATTTTAACCCTCCTCTTGGATGAAACACGTTAACCCATAATATTTATGTTTTGGACGGATTAGTAAAAGAAAAGTAAGAATAGCTCACTAACCCATGATAGTATGCCGATCCAAACATGAAATGAAATAGAGAAAAGAATAGTAAGCTAACTCAGGTTAGTAGCCATTCCAAGCCGAACAAAACATACCTAACAAGTTATTCTTTTTCTGAAATTTTAACACTTCAAAACTTGGCAAAGCGTCGGAAGTAGAAGAGCGTGCGTCCTTAAACCGTTGGATTACTTTGAGATTTTTGCACTTCACAGATCGGACGACTCAGATCAGTTCGAACTTACGATAAAAAAATCAGATGTTCTAACTCCATATATAGCCTAATGTATAGTAATCTACAGTCTAAAAGAAAAAAAAAAAATAAATCGATAATGAACTGCCCACTATTCTGTTCTGAAACTTTTCAAATGTATTTAACAGATTAGTCTTCCTAAATTTTCCTTGGAATCATCCAAATTAAATGGATGAACTTGTTGATATAGGCTTATAGCCTTTATATAGTTGTTTAAATTGTCGTTGAGGGTTGCATGAACTTTTTGATATTTTACTTGATAGAACATTAAAAGTTCATGCATTACAATATAATTGCTGATCGAATATATTGATATCATAATTTTATTTATTATTATTTTTAATGCTTAGAAAAAAAATCAACTTTTCAGCCTATCTAGATTTATTATTTTAGTTATGCCTTTATGAGACAGGCTTTCAAGATATTAGAAACGATCAAATATCATTAAATTAGGAATTAAATTTCTAATAGTCCCAAATTTGTCAGCTCTAAATATTATTTTCCATAATAAAATATGTTTATTGTTTTTTGCCGGCTGTTTGAAAGAAAAGGATAAGTTAATATAACAATAAAATCGAAATCGGGTCTTGAAATTGTAGTAAATTTGTTTGTTTATTTATTTATGAGTAATTTTGATGTAATTTTATTGTACATCATTAATATTAACTATTAATTTCATAAGAACACTATAGTCATTGCACAATACAGAGTAAATTCGGCATCTTATATTGTTAAAAAAAAGGTAATGAATACATTTTAAAAGCATATCCGTGCTGTACATCAAATGAAATGATAGTTTCTCATGTCTTCAAGATCCTTCAAATATATTTTAATCTAATAAAATAACTGCATGTTCGAAATACGGATAAGAGAATTTCTTACAAATAAAAAATAGTTTGATAACTTGCTAATGGAGAAATATTTGGAGCAAAATTACATTTAAGAATGTAGCAATTTTTCAAAAAGCTTTTTATTATTTTTTTTTCAATTCTTAGAGACTCGTTTTTAACTAGTTTTAAATATATTATTTCCTTTGTAACAAGTTTGAGAACAGTTTTACATATTATTACCTTATAATATTTTAACTAGAAGTTAAAAATATAATTTCTCGAGAAAATAAAATAACACAAATAGTTTTGCTTTTCTTTTCTATTAATTTAGTTCCTCCAATAATTTATGAAATATTTATGTCAAAGATTTATAATTTATTAAATGTCAATTATGTGAAATATCCTGTATAATTTTAATTTGTATTTTCTTAAAAGAAACCTGAGTCGCTTGTTATTAATTTATATTACAAGCATCACGTTTTAAGCATGTTTAAACCACCTAGGTCACAACTTTCTTTCTTTCTTTCATTGACAAATTTATTGTGACTAATATGACTAATAATCTCAAGCTTAATCTAACACCTAAAAATAATTAGAGCTACAAACATGTGTCCACATATTTTTAAATACTTATATGTCTATATATTTATGAGATATAAATATTATTATAAAAATAAGAATATTTTATATAGTGAAATTCTTACGTATATATTTAACAATGTACTACAATTCTACAAATATAAATTTATAAATTATTAAAAAGGTAAAAAATATTTCTTCTCAAAATCTATAAAATTGAATATTAAATAATTCTCTGAATTATTAAAATAAAATATCGTAGGAACGTTTTCCTTTCCTAAAAATGTTTTATAGTTTTATACTTTATTTAGAATTGAATAACTACGTGAAAATTTTAATTTTTTTTTTTTAATCAAATGAATATTGTGGAATTGAATAACATTAAATTTCATCATTTTATGATTTTATTTAAAGAAAATGTTGTGATCATTGTCAAATAATGCTCAAATACATGATTATTTAAGAAAAACATTATAAAAACACAAAAGCCAACACAGGATTGTCCACAGAATAACATTTGTCATGTACTCTACTTTTTTCTCTTCAAAAGCTTTTTTCTCTCTAAAAAACTGTGATTTTCTCAAAAGCCGCAGGATCTAAAAAAATAAATAAAAAAGCCCAGTTTTTTTACTGGTTCATAGGGGTGTCAACGGGTACGATACGGTCGGGTGGAGGCATTTTCATATCCGTATCCGTTATTATAATGAAAAAAAATCTTTGCCCTTATTTGTTTTTTCGAATATGGTACGGATCGGGTAAACGAATAAAAAAATGCCATTGACATCTCGATTTGTGATTTCGATAAAATATTTTTCAAAACAAGAAAAAAAGAAAAATAATAATAATGAATACAACTAATTTGTATTATGAAAATTTAGTGAAATACAAAACTTTATTACATCATGTATTATTTTCATACAAATATATATATATATATAGAGTAAAGCTAAGGTGCTCTTAAGTGTACCGTACTCCTAAATGTAGGCCGTTGGATTTCTTTAAAAGTCGTGTAGATTCTTTAAAAGGCGTGGTAGCACGACTTTTAAAGAAATCCAACGGCCTACATTTAGGAGTACGGTACACTTAAGAGCACCTTAGCTTTACTCTATATATATATATATATATATATATAGAGAATGGCTAATATCAAAACGTTTGTTCCTGGGCTCAGGAACAAACGGTTCCGTTCTCCAATTTCCAAAGTTCAAACAACAAATCCAAACCGTTAGATGTTCAATCTATATTAAAATGTGCTTGGAGACAAAATTTTACATTTTTTGGAATTTTTTTACTATTTATTAAGCTAGTTTGAAAACCTCTGTTTTTATGAAATTTCTGCAGCATTGAAAAACAGCGGTTTTCAAACTAGCTTAATAAATAGTAAAAAAATTCTAAAAAATGTAAAATTTTGTCTCCAAGCACATTTTAATATAGATTGAACATCTAACGGTTTGGATTTGTTGTTTGAACTTTGGAAATTGGAGAACGGAACCGTTTGTTCCTTAGCCCAGGAACAAACGTTTTGATATTAGTCATTCTCTATATATATATATATATATATATAGAATTTTGCTATTGTGCTTCATGAAGTAAAACCAATATTTTACTTCACGCTCATACACCCATTTCCAAAATCTAAATCGTCGATCCGACCGTTCAAGTTGTTCTCCATATTGTAATGTGCTTGGAGACCAAATTTTACATTTTTTGGAATTTTTTTACTATTTATTAAGCCACTTTGAAAATCGCTGATCCATTGGTCCAGAATTTTTTACTGTTTTTTACTATTCACAATGGATCAGCGATTTTCAAAGTGGCTTAATAAATAGTAAAAAAATTCCAAAAAATGTAAAATTTGGTCTCCAAGCACATTTCAATATGGACAACAACTTGAACGGTCGGATCAACGATTTGGATTTTGGAAATGGGTGTATGAGCGTGAAGTAAAACGAAGTTTTACTTCGCGAAGTACAATAGCCCTACTCTATATATATATATATATATATATATATATATATATAGAGAGAGAGAGAGAGAGAGAGATGGACTTAGCTACTTCATGGAGTAAAATGACTTTGTACTTCACGCCATATCTTCATTTTCAAAGTTCAAATAGTCGATTCGAACATTCCAACATGTTCTTCATATTGAAATGTACTTGGAGACCAAATTTTACATTTTTTTGAATTTTTTTACTATTTATTAAGCCACTTTGAAAATCTGAAAATCCTTATGAACAGTAAAAACAGTAAATATTTCTGGACCGCCGGATCAGTGATTTTCAAAGTGGCTTAATAAATAGTAAAAAAATTCCAAAAAATGTAAAATTTGGTCTCCAAGCACATATCAATATGGAGAACAACTTGAGCGGTTCGGATCGGTCGTTTGGATTTTCAAAATGGAAATAATGAGGCGTGGAGCACCAAGTCGTTTTACTCCATGAAGTAGCTAAGCCCAGCACTATATATATCTATATATATATAGTGCTGGGCTTAGCTAAGCCATGGTGTAAAACGACTTGGTGCTCCACGTCTCATTATTTTCATTTCCAAACTACCAATCCGAACAGCTCAAGTTGTTCTTCATATTGAAATGTGCTTGGAGACCAAATTTTACATTTTTTGGAATTTTTTTACTATTTATTAAGCCACTTTGAAAATCGCTGATCCATTGGTCCAGAATTTTTTACTGTTTTGCTACTGTTCATCCGGATCAGCGATTTTCAAAGTGGCTTAATAAATAGTAAAAAAATTCCAAAAAATGTAAAATTTGGTATCCAAGCATATTTCAATATGGAGAACAACTTGAGCGGTTCGGATCGGTAGTTTGAATTTTCAAAATGAAAATATGACGTGGAGTACCAAATCGTTTTACACCATGGCTTAGCTAAGTCCATCTCTCTCTATATATATATATAATTTTATTTTTAAAAATTATCTTATAGGATAATGGATAAGATAACGAACAAAAATCGTTACCCTTACCCGTACCCAATAAGCTAACGAAAAAAAAATCTTACCCTTACCTGTCGATACGGGTCAGATAAATAGATAAAAGGGTGTCATTGACACCCCTACTGGTTCAACCATTTTCAGTAAAAACTGACCGGCCGGGTTTTTTATTTATTCCGGCTCACATGCATCTTTGGTCTTCTATCTGAACCAAACTGGATAGATGATCGAATTCGGTTTTAATAATAGTGCCTTGCATGATTCTCAAAGCAAACCATCTATAATGTAAATAAGCATAGAAATTATTTTGGTTAGACTGGAAATTGATTAGAGCACCGTATACTCACAGTTATTTTTTTTTTAAAGATTCACATAAACTACGAAATCGTGAGAGGAGTTCGAACTCACAATTTTTTAGTAACTTTTTTCCTCAAAAACTGCGTGCTTTTCTCAAAAGCTGCAGGAACTAAAAAATAAATAAAAAACCCAATTTTTTTTACTGGTTCATCCGTTTTCTGTAAAAACCGACTGGCCAGGTTTTTTATTTATTTCGGCTCACATGCATCTTTGGTCTTCCATCTGAACCAAACCGGATAGATGATTGGATCTGGTTTTAATAATAGTGCCTTGCATGAATCTCAAAGCAAACCATCTATAATCTAAATATGCATAGAAATTATTTGGTTCGACTGGAAATTGATTAGAGAACCGTATACTCACAATTAATTTCTTTTTTTGAAAGCTTCACATAAACTACGAAATTGTAAGAAAAATTCGAACTCTCGATCTTTAAATAATGTAACCACCTTTGTAAGACTTATTGTCATCGATATTTTGAGTAACCAACGTTATAAGACTTATTCTCGTAGGCTTACAGTTAATTAATCGACCAATTTTGCAAATATGAACGCGATGCTGTTATGCATAAAACAAAAAACAGCTTCTCGATCTGTGTTACTGACCCAAGGGACCGACACAAGCAAGAAATTGAATGAGGCGGCTCAAAGAAGCGTTGCATCAACTAAAGCCCAAACAATAAAAATTATACTGGGCCAGAGTAAGGCTTCATCAACTAAAGCCCAGGCCCAGTGAGAGATAACTGTTCAAACATTTTTTTCCTTTGAAATGACGGACGGCTGTGATCATTATTCATAGCATATTTTAGAGTAAGAAATAATTGTTCAAGCTGATAAGCTGATAAGCTTCTATGCAAATTTTTAATTTAATAATCTTGTTAAATTATAATTACTTCAATTTACGGGCCGACAAGAATGATACTGGGCCGAATCAGAGTAGGGTAAAGCTCAGCCCAATGAGAGAAACAATCAAGTATATATAAAAACCCCCATCCCTTTCTTCGCCCCGCCGTCGAAGGAAAACCCTAGAGAGAAAAAAAGAAGAAGAAGAGAGAAGAGAAGCTCGCGCGGCATCCGTCTCTCATCACAATGGTATAAAGCCGAAACCGAAATCGAATACCTAAACCAGATCGATGATTAGTAGATCTGATGTATTTTTGTTTTGTCGTCACAGACTTTCAAGCGCAGGAATGGCGGACGCAACAAGCACGGTCGCGGTCACGTCAAGTTCATTCGCTGCTCTAACTGCGGCAAGTGCTGTCCCAAGGTACTGTATCTTATTCTATCTTTTTTATTTTTTTTATCACTCATTAGGGATCTGACATCTAAATGTAACGAATTAAGAGACATAAAAAAAGGATGAAAATTAGATCTATAGTTGGTCGAACAGTTCTTTATCTTCGTAAATATTAATACAGAGATAAAGTTATTTATCGTACGAACGGTTTCTGCATAATCAGATTACTTTGTCGAGAGGTCTCATGCTTAAATGATAAATTGATTTTTTCCAAACGATATATAGAATGATTGTAATCTGATGAAATGATTATTTATCAGGGAAATTGTATTTTGATTTGATGTGGTTTTGTAATTGGTGTGATTTCAGGACAAGGCCATTAAGAGGTTCCTTGTGAGGAACATTGTCGAGCAGGCTGCGATCAGGGATGTTTCGGAGGCGTCTGTCTATGAATGTATGTATATTCTTATTTTTCTTGTTCTAGAGTTATAAATAATTTTATTCATTGTAATGATGTCTTTTCTTGATTACTGTTACAATTGACCACATTGTCTATTGTCGACTATTGTGTAGCAGTTGTATTATTTTGTAATATTTAGGTCAGGGTATTTGAAATATGTTGGAGTAACATTGTTAAGTAAGATGGTTCCAAATAATTATTCGAAATCTGTATGTGTTGTGGGTTTCATGTTTTCAATTATATCATGGTGAATGAAATGAACTTGTATGTTTCTTTTGTAGCGTATGCTCTCCCGAAGCTGTACGCAAAGATGCAGTACTGCGTCTCCTGTGCCATCCACTCTCACGTGGTGAGGGTCAGGTCTCGTGAGAAACGCCGTGTCCGAGAGCCTCCACAGCGCTTCCGTCGCAGGGTACTTTTCATACATACTTTTTTTTTCATTTCTCTTGTACGATGTTTACATTAGTGAATAAAAGTCTATATCTATTTAAACAGTATAATAGGTTTGGAATTTGCCGGTTAGACCTCTTGTAGTGTTATTGCTTTCATAGGCGTTACGTCTGTCGTTCTCTTACGTTGGTCGTGTCAACGAAAGCATATATTTACATTTTAAATGGAGCAATGCAAGTGTTTATTAATGAATTGAATAACAATTTATTGTTGTTGTTCACATCATTCGTTGTTTACATCTTAATCGGAATTTGTTGGATTTTTACATACAAAGTTAGGGATGTTTGTGATTGAACTAAATTGAACTCTGTGACAAATATTAGAAATTTAAATAATAATAAGGTAGGTTGCTATGTCTATTTGTTTGTTTTTTTGGGACTGTATGTAAGGTTTGGAATTCGCTAGTTAGACCTTTTCTTGTAGTGTTTTTGCTTTCATAGGCGTTACGTCTGCCGTTCTCTTACGTTGGACGTGTCAACGAAAGCATATATTAAAATTTTAAATGGAGCAATGCTATTCTTTCTTAATGAATTGAATAACAATTTATTCTTGTTGTTCACTTTATGCATTGTTCACATCTTAATGAAAATTTGTTGGATTTTGACATGCACATTTGGGGATTGTTTGGGATTGAACAAAATTGAACTCTGACAAATATTAGAAATTTAAATAATAATAATAATATAGGATTTCTGTCTATTTGTTTGTTTTCTTTGGGACTGTATGTCTGCTCCATTGGGTAGAGAAAACTATACCAAAATGGAATGAATCGGTTCCTAATATTCGACCTCCATCTTCACTTTGTCTGCTATTGTATTCAAATCTTTAGTTGATCATTAACGGATGGGAGATTCATGTTAGAATTTTTTATCAATATTTTTATTTCCAGTACCTTTTGTATCGTTAGGCTGTGTTCTATCACAACTCTGGAACTTTACTAAATGTTTCTGTAATGATTTTTTTTACCAGGATGACGCACCGAGGCCAGCACAGGCCCCTCGCCCAGCTGGTGGGGCCCCTCCTGCTCCTGCGCCGCGTGCTTAATTATGTTTCAATCCTCGAGTTTTGTTAATTTGTTCTGTTGTGGAACTCAGTTCAATAGATTATGAGTTTTGTGGGAACAACTCTTTAGCTTTAATACTTGTGTTATTCTTTTTGGTATGGATAATTTTTGTTCTTGCACTGTTATTAGAGATTTTTGAGTTGGGTTTCTTAAGCTCCTCTATACCTTATCTTTGGTCTTGGGTCTTGCAGTTGCATCGAGAAAAAGAATATTAAGTTGGCTTTGAGTCGCATCTTTTCGTCTTGCAGTTGTATCAAGAAAAATGTAATGCAGAGGATACGAATTCGTCCTTAGGTGCCTTGTCAGATAAATATACAAGTATCACATTCAAATTAAAAAATTGTCTAATCTAGTTCAATTAGAATAATTTGGATTGAATTCCAAAAAACAACTAAATAGATGATGAAGAGCAGTTACTGTTTCGCACGTTGTGGTAGTGCAATTATACAACCAATTTGGTTTTGTTAACTGAGTGCACACTGCTACCTGGTCCGGAAATGGATTTCTTGCATAGTAGTACTTGATCAATAAAGAAACAATACATTATGATATCAATATATTCGACGGCATAAGCATAGTATTGTATTCAAATCTTTAGTTAACTAATTGCATAGTTTGTTTCTTTTTTGATCACATTGTTCTGGTAACAAACAAACTATGCAATTATAGAGCAATTTACTAGTGTAATAACTGTTATGAGGTTCAACTTAATATGCCTTAATTGTTAAATATTTAAAACATGGGGGAGCTAAGCATCTAATCTTAATTCCTTGTCCTGGTCTATCGCAGACCCAGTGAAGATGAAGAAGACTCCACTGAGTCTTGCTTAGTTATTAGAAATGTGATTTGCTAAGTAGGTGGACTGTAATATTTTACTTGTGCTATGCTTTTCAAACATTGCTACTCTAACATAGCAGCAGGGTACATTTAGTATTGCTATTAGTTAGCTTTTGGAACTTTTATAGGGTAGAAATGCTTATAAACATTCCCCCCTTTGATGTAACCGGTATTATGTTTCTTTATTGAAACGGGCTCACAGCCTTTTTTTTCCAAAAAAAAATAAAGATTAGATGCTTCTTCGCATATTGTTTTTTGTAGTGTTACTGCTTTTAAAGGCGTTATGTTTGTCGTGTTTTTACGGTGAACGTGTCGACGAAGGCAGATATTAGCATCTTTTTTAAATGGAATAATGCATTTGTTTATTACAGTAAAGTACGAATAACAATTCCTTGTTGTTCGCATCATGTATTGTTCGCATAATGAGAATTTGTTGGATTTTGACATGTTCAGTTGGGGACATTTGTGATTGATTGAACATTGTGACAACTGTTAGAGATCTGAATAGAACTTTAGTGATAATCTTGTATGATTTTTTTTTAATTGCAATCGTAATTAAATTCGAAATGAAAGCGGCGGCGTTAATGGTCTAAAATAATCGTAGAAATATACTTTTGATTTTGATCGTTTCTGAGTACACTACATACAATTAAAGCGTGCTGCGTTTCCGAGTCACATCAAGACCAGCACTAAATTTGAAATTCAAAATTGTCTCAACAAATTAACATGAATGTTTTGGATTGGACTTTCAAAACAAGGAAATAATTAAAATTAGATTGTTCTTCACACATATCTTAGTGCATTTATACAACTAATTTTTTTTTTTGTTAATTAGATGCACTCTAAACATCTCAAGACCCTTCCAATTGCAAGAACATAAGCTTCTTTCACATGGTTATGTATATATTTTTTTTAAAATCTTATTAGAGGCTACAAAGTCGTGAAGGGAATCGAACTCACGACCTTTGAATAACCATTCGTTTTAAAACTTTTTCGAAACCAACTGTGCTACCCTTTTCTCCACGATTATGTACTTGACAATTCAGTGAGCACCCACTCGATCGATCTTGTCAATATATATATATATATTTTTTTTTATCATATTAGGTCAAATCTGTGTACGCTTTGGTATGTGACGGTCATTTCTTCGTTTATTATCCTTGTCAATATCCTCTATCATGATTGAGTCAGGTCCCTGTGCGTTTAGGTAAGGGAATGTTAGTTGCTACATCTTCGTTGATCATCCTGGTAACACCCAAGCCACGCAATCCTAGAGCAATTTATTTATGTTATAAGTAATAAAAGTTTTCATTTGTATTCTTAGATTGTCCAACAGCTACTCCGCATGCGGTATCATCACTACCCGTAGGGTTTGTCGGATTTTTTTCTTATGTGATTTGAAAGGTTTTCCGATCTTGTGATCGGTTTTTAGGCTACCAAGACTAAAGTATTTTAGGTACGTAATTATATTATTTCTCTATACTACTCCATAGTTGAAATATCCCAAAAACCCTACCTAATCTAGGTGTTTTCTAATACAATCTAAATGTACAATTTACGCTATCATGCCAAGGGAGCCCACTGGGTTCTAATCCTAGTCTTTGAACCGCTGCCAAACCTCGTTAGCCGAAGTGCCTATAGTACTTATATGCATTATCCCACTCACACTGGGATGCAATGACTAAACACCTATTGGTATGTAGAGAGTCATTGACATATAGTAGACAGAACTATGTATGCAATGACTTAATAAAAAAGATTCAAATAATAAAACAAACTCAAATCAACATAAACAAAACATAAACTTATACTAAAACATAATTAAGAATTCGAGTACAACCCTCACCCTAGAGATGAGAAGTTTAGCTTCTCATGGCCATGACAAAATAAAATGAATAAAATAAAGAGAACATAAATTACAACCCAATTGAAGATAGCCTCCTTAGATGACGCCTTCTTCTCCTGCTTGGCTTCCGATAGCTACCCCTTATCTCTCTAAATACTCTCTAACCTATCATAGCAATGAGAATTGCTAATCTCGATTCTATGGACTTAACACAATTAAACAAGCACACTGAAGAGAATGTTGAACCCTTTAAATTGACTGTTTGAAATGTATAAACAAAGATATAAGTCTACATCACAGGTCGTTATGTAATATGCATATTACCAGTCTCACTCATATAAAAATAAAAGAGAGTTCAACTGCCTTTATTTTTTATGCCTACATCATGCCTTAAAACTATATTAACTTAAAATTTAAAACTTAGATGTTAATATAAAATCGTTATTTATGATCCATATCGTTTTCTCTATGCACACGTAAAATATCATGACATTTTGATTTTTTTTTATTAGTATCAAGAGCTTGCAAAAATACACCAATATGGATAAATTTTGGACGTTGACTTTTTAACTTATTGACAAAAATAAATCTTCTGTTATTTCAAAGGAAACCGCTTAAAATTTTCCATGCACGAATCTCAACAAAGATCAACGGTTGTGATCAGAATAACAAGAACAGGTTCATGTTATTCCTTTGGAATAACAACAAATTTATTTTCCTTATTGACTAATATAAAATTAAAATCGGAAAGTGATAATTTTTTATGTGTGTAGAGAAAATAATATAGATCACAGCTAACAATTTTATTTTGATGTATAAATTTTAAAGTATTATTAGAAATTAAAAAAATAGAGGCATAATGAAGACACAAAAAATAGAAGCATCTGAACCCGCCTCAAAATAAAAACTTGTAGTTGAAAGTTAAAACATAAAATCAGTAAGATTAGTCAGATGTCAGTGTTGGGGATTTTGCCGCTAAATTATGTTTAGGAATTTACTGCTAAATTCTGTTTAGGCTTATGGTGCGGAAAGAACGCAAAATCAAAATTTTACTTCTACCAAAAGTCAAGGATCTACTCCACGATTGATTTCTAAACTTAAATTTATTTAACATTTAAGTAAATTAAAACAACGTTTGTACCTTATTCCAAATTCGAATTGGAAGTGTAGTTTAACTCTGATTCAGAGCACCAGACGTCTGATGCCTCTATCAGTATCCACCAGAAATAACCAAAGAGCTGGTATTTCTTTTGCCAGAAATACTATACCAACGGTATTCGAAAAAACACTATTTACTGTAAATACACTATTCACGTAAATACGCTATTTTCTGCGAAAACACTATTCACAAGAACAACTCTTTTGTTCTCGCAAGAATATATATGGATTACGCTATTTTCTACAAAACACAATTTGAGAGGAAAAAGTGATGTTCGAATCGAATCGTATTCTGATTCGGATTTTTGATTGGATTTTTCTGTTCACCCCTCACCCCTATTCATAGTGCTTTAGGGTCGTTTTCAAAATTACCAAAATGCCCTTGTCAAATTCAATTTTGGTTTGTCAAGGTTGGTATTTACCAAAATGCCCTTCGGTCCAAAATGCAATTGATTCAATTTGGGCTTTTGAATTAAATTCTAAATTTAATTTAGGCCCAAATGAAAATGGGCTTTTTGGGCCAAAATGTTAATTCATAATTAATATTTTTTAATCCATTTATTATTAATATAATTATTCTGAATAATTATATTTCTTGCGACTGTTGTTGTGATAAATTTATACAACGTGTCGCACACGCTTATAAATTTAATCTGGTTTAAGCTTGTCATCTCTATGACATTTATTTATTAATTATAACACTTTATAGTTAATAATAAAATTCTCTGATTACTTTCCTATTGGGGTGACCCGATAGGATCTGTGTTATGTTGGCAATAAAATTAAAACTCCTTTTAATTCTATAAATCATAAGCGGCACCTCGCAGAATGTATTACGACTACCCAATTAACACAGATGATTTTGTACAGTACAATATCATGATCCAGTAAACAATTTACTTGTGTTTATTCTTTTGTCTCATGGTATCAAATTAGTTTCAAGGTAGGTTTGTGTCATCCTTGCAAACTTATTCTTTTCTCGATCTTAAGTAGATTATCAAATATAATTAACTCTTTAATCATACCGCACGTTGATAATCCTACTTTTTACGGATAGCGTTGAACAACACTCACGAATACACACTTCCTATGTAGGAAAGACGAATACCTCATACTTTAGAACTTAACACTGAATGAAAACATTAATGACACAAACACCATCAATTTAATGTTTCATTTAGGGTCTGCCAAATACCATGTTCTCTAACATGTATCTGTGTGATTAAAATGACAACTCTTTGTCTATGATTTATAAAACTTAACCATCATTTGATCCACACACTAACATTTTAATGGTCAATTAGTGTTCCTGCTAATTACTAAGGTTAGAGACTATTAAGAGTATTTATTATCTGTATTATGGAGTTATACAATTTCAAGTCATTAATCCAAAATGATCCATAAATCAATAAAACTCAAAGGAACAAAATGATTTAATCATCCAATTCATGAACAAAACATATAGAATACAATTATCCTATTTTATTGACTTCTAGATTATTACACTAATAGTCAGCACCATACTTTATTATATATTGTTAACTATTTTTAAAGTGTTTTTTTCCTTGTTGCTTTTGATTAACACCTTGTTTGGATGGAGAGTAGAGGAAGAGAGGGGAAGTGAAGAATAGAAGAGAATGAAATGTAATAGAAAGGAAGATTAACATATTTAACCTCTTCGTGTTTTGATGATTAATGAGAAAAAATAAATTTAACTTTCCTTTCTGTCTTATTTCTTGTTTGGTTAATTAAAATTTAGAAAGTTAATGAGAAATTCGGTAGTTTCTATAGGTTTCCGACAAAGAAACTTTAATAAGAATTATATAGGTAAGATATAAGGTTAGACATATATGTCATTTTTTTTAAATATTTGCACTATTTTTTTTCCATCCGTTAAACTCTAAATCGGGAGGGAAATCGATTTTATTGATTACAAGCAGAGGCGGATCTACTTAGATCCAATGGGGGTCAATTGACCCCATTTAATATTTTTTTTTAATATTTATGTTTATTTTTCTATATAATTTAGCACAAAATATCATGATACGGTAACATTGACCCTCATTCTTCGGATAAAGTTTTTATATAATTGACCCCCATAGTTTGAAATTTTTTATATGATTGACCTCATATGCCCATTGTTCGAAAGTCTGGCTCCGCCCCTGGTTACAAACATGCAAGATTAAACCTTTTCCCTCCTGTACTCCTCACCTCCGACATATTTTTATCAACCAAACATAATTTGAGGGAAATTTCTCTTTTCTTTCCATTCCAACCCTTCCTCTACTCTCCATCCAAACAAGGTGTAAAATAACTAGTTCATTTGAAATGAGTCACTACACAATTTGTTGCATAAGTTGTCAATTCAGAAGATCCTGATTGGATTGAATCAGTCGTGATATTGCCATATTGGTGTAGCTCGTGACCACAAACACGCGTAGCGACACATGTTTTTATAATCGATTATTTTTTATTTTTTTATTTGCTGGCTTCTTTTTCTTTGTTGTTTTTTGGTTGGTGGGAGTGGGTCCCACAGAGAGTCGAGGCTCCCACGTTTGATGCATGACTCATTTGATGGAATGAAATGGACGGTTTTGATTGATCATTGCAATTGCGATAATTTAAACGAAGAGATCTCCAACCATTCAAAATTCAAAGACAACAGCCAGTGTTGGTTGTTTCATCGCCTCCAGTACTTTTGAACAGGAGATTTCCACTACTCCTTTTGCCGCCAATTGCGTCAAACAAAAGTAAAAAAAATGGGTACTAATTAGGCCTATGATTATATGATGATTGTCGTAACCGTAGGATACGACATTTTCTTAACAGTTAAATATGATCATTACTTTCTTTTTTTTGGTTTTAAAATGGACCTTTTTTATCATGACATAGCACTTATTAATCCTTCTAGACTTCTTGTTAAGGCGAGTAGGCGATCCACTATTGGAATTTAAGTTACTTATTTTCTTTCTCAATTTTCACACAAATACCCCTGTAATATTTTTATCTGCAAATTGCTTGTTGCTGTTACTTGCAATATACCATTGATGTCACACCATCCAACAACCCCTTATGTTTTTCCTTTTATTCTAAGGGAGATTTCTAAAAACTGTTAAATGAAGTGAATTCATTTATACTTTATTACGTCGAACTTTCAAAGAGGTTATGCTATACGCAAAAGGATAAATTATATGAGATATAATATAACAAATTAAATAAAAAAGCGATATTGACTACAAAAGATTTATTACTAAAGTCTTTTAATGTATATAATGTATATTTAAAATATATAATGTTCATATACGGTGTATATTTAAAGGATTGGTGAGCTTAAGAACTGTTGTATTGATTTATTTTAGAGGGATGCTTCTATGGACATAAGGACCTGTTTGTAAAATGAACATATTTTCATTTTCAAAGTTCAAACAGTCGATCCGACCGTTCAACATTATCTCCATATTAAAATGTACTTGGAGGTCAAATTTTACATTTTTTTGAATTTTTTTACTATTTATTAACTATTTTACAAAAAACTAGTCAAATTCAGACCATTGAATTTTGTAAAATACTTAATAAATAGTAAAAAGTTTCAAAAAATGTAAAATTTGACCTCCAAGTACATTTTAATATGGATATAATGTTGAACGGTCGGATCGACTGTTGAACTTTGAAAATGAAAATATGTTCATTTTACAAATAGGTCCTTATGTCCATAGAAGAATTTGCCTTTATTTTATGGTTGTTTTTTTTCCAGGAATTTTAATAAGTTGTACTTTAAGGGTTATATTTGTAAAATGTGTGCTTTTTTCTCCAGAGCTCTTTTGTGATTATTTTGAGTTTTCTTCACTAAAAGAAAGAAAGTAACAGTACAAAAAAGGTGTCCGTCTCCGTGCAGGGACCGACGCCTAGAAAATGAAAAAATGAAAATGAAATCATTCTTGAGAGCAAGTGAGACTAACAAGAGAGACAAATAGTGCAGAGGAAGAAACAAATAACAATCACAATCAATCAAGTATGAGAGTTAGGGTTTAAGCGTCAAAGTACAAGAAAGAAAGCGTTCTTAGAGAAAAGAAAAAGAAGGCTTTTTTGAAAAGAGAGGAATCTCATCTCAGATTCTCTTCACACCAGCAGCACAAACTTGGTTTAAGCGTCAATTCCAAGCTTTGTGATATAACAAGTGCGGTTTTTTCGAGGGGAAAGTAGTGCTCATTCTTTTTCCAATATTTTTTTGCCGTTGAAGCGGGAATTTGATCTGAGAGGAGAAAGGAGCTTGATGCTTCTGGCGTTCTTTCCATAAAGGTGGATGCTTTCTCACTAGAAGAATCAACTCGGGTCGCCATTTGATTTGATGCACACTGGTGGTGGAATTGGGAATTAGTTTTTCTTCAATTTGAAGTCGTCAAATTTCAATGCGGGTATGAAATTCATTGTTGGGTTTGAAATGGTGTCTCGATTTTTCTTGTAATCTTGTGGTTTGACAATTTGAGATAAATAAAGTGGGAATTTTGTGAGCCTAAGAGAAATTTTCCAACTTTTTGAAGAATTTTGTCGCGGCTCAAGTTATTTGGATTTTTTAAATTTGATTTGAGAACTGATATAGATACAGTGATTGGTCACTTTGATGTTCCAATTTTTGGTTGATCTGGCAAATCAGAGAGAAAAAGTTCATCTTTTACTTGCCATTTGAGCAAGTGCAACATGAATAGCACAAGTGAAAGCGAGAAGGATTGTAGGATAGAGGAAGAAGAGTGCAAACGGGCAGACGACCCGGTCGAATCAGGCCAATGCTCGGCTGATAACACTAACGGGTTGGATATTGATAAGAAATTGCTAATTGACCCGAAACTGCTCTTTATTGGGTCAAAGATTGGAGAAGGGGCTCATGGAAAGGTCTATGAAGGAAAGTAAGTCGTCATTTCTGAATTCTGAATTCTGGTCAAAATTTTATTTTTATTTTTTATTTAATTGAGCTAAATTTACAATGATGAAAGCTTATTATGCCTCAATAATTCCTTGGGTTGTTTCTGCACAGAAGTATGTTGCCTTTGAAATATTCTTGTTTAACATTGTTTACTTTAGAAATCTGGTGCAGTACAGTACCGTTCAGCTATAGTATCAATATGGCGGCGTACCAGGATAATTTTTTGTATTCTACTTAATTTACTTCGTTAATGAACTTTAAAATTTTGGTCATGTAAATCAAAATAAGTTGATTATATATTATTGGTATATTACCTTGTTGGTACCACACACTGTTTAACTACAGAGTAGAAATTTTGCGAGTTTGCCTGCCAATTGTTTAAAAAGGCAAGGAAGAGAAGCAATTTTGTTTGGACAAGAGTAGTATTCATCTAATTCTATTTGTCTATGAATTTAAGAATTGAATGCTTTAGGTGACTTTTTATTTAATCAAAATTTTCTGGTACAAATCAGGTATCGAGGCCAGATTGTAGCAATAAAAGTTCTAAGTAATGGTAAAACCCCTGATGAACGGGTCACCCTGGAAGCTCGGTTTATTCGAGAAGTAAATATGATGTCAAAAGTTAAGCATGACAACCTTGTCAAGGTATGATTTCAGAATAAAGACTCAGTTGTTGGACATTGGTGTAAATGCGGTGGATTTAAATCTGCTGTTATTTCTTGGGAATAACAGGAACCTGTTATTACGATCCTAACCGTTAGTCACCGTTGAGAGTCGTGCATGAAAAACTTACTTCGTTGAGATTCGCGCATGAAAAGGTTTGAATGGTTAGGATCGGAATAAAAGGTTCTTGTTATTCCCAAGGAATAACAGCAGATTTATTTCCAAATGTGGTAGCATGCAAGATTTTTTTTATGCATTTCTTTTGAATAATTTGATATCTGCAAAATATGTGCTTTGAAAATGAGGATAAATTTAGGGAACAATTTTGAATGCATATTAACTTTTTGGGAAGGTAATTGCAATAAAGGCCAACCCATACTTTTTTGGTATAATATTAAGTAACTAAACTGTGAAGGTTTCAAAGTCAATTTGTACTCTAGAAAGGTTCGTGTGGTTGAATTCTGTTGTGATGTAAGTGGGTTTCCTACCTGCACCAAATAAATTTTGGAGCTTTTTGCCTGTACCAAAATCTTAAGAATAAGAAAACATCACCGTTTGGGCTTTGGACATTGAGGTTTTTTTTTTAAATTAATTAAAAATAAGTGCTTTACAAATTGCTCTTTTATTTTATTTTGTGAAGTTATATAGGAAGTTGTGAAAAGCATTAAGGTCATCACAAACAAGCTATTAACAACTTGTATAAAATTAAGAAGGGAATGAAATAAATAAAAGATTTAATTGTGACCTGGGCTGTAGCTGACTGGTACTATTTTAATACCACTTGGTACCTGATTATACCCGACCTAAATGTATGATTCTGTGAACCATATTTGTGCCAAATTGCAACACTGTACAATATAAAATAGTAGCATATAATCCAATGTTTGCTTTAACGTGTTTTCTTTTTTTGTTTGGTGCAGTTCATAGGAGCATGCAAAGAGCCATTGATGGTAATTGCTACTGAGCTATTACCAGGCATGTCATTGAAAAATTACTTGAATAGTATTAAGCCAGAGCAGCTTGACCTTCGTACTGCAATCAGTTTTGCACTAGATATTGCACATGCTATGGAGTGTTTACATGCTAACGGAATCATTCACAGAGACTTAAAACCTGGTACTTAAATTTTATTTTTCTATGATAAGTTCCTTTTGCTGAACTAGTAATCTTGGCTATGCATTATGCTTATACCCCTAGAAATTATTTTTATATCTTTAATCAATATTGTAAGTTTTAACTGCTATTATTTTTGTTTTTGATGTTATTGCTTATGGAAGTGTGGTTTAAAATGTGCAGACAACTTACTACTTACAGCAAATCGTAAAAATGTAAAGCTAGTTGACTTTGGTCTTGCAAGAGAAGAAACAGTTACTGAGATGATGACAGCCGAGACCGGGACCTACCGATGGATGGCTCCTGAGGTACTACATTATCAATTAGCCTCGTGTTCTTTCTTTCATTTTCCTGTTTCTCTTTTCAGCACCAGAGCAATTATTTCAATTTGGAAAATGTGGATGTATAACAAACCCTACTTATATTATATTGTATGAACATCAATCCATCCTAATCATTTATTTTTGGGTAAATTTCGTCGGAGGTCACTAAACTTTGCTATTTGTCACGAATTGGTCACTTAAGTTTGATTTGTCTCTTAGAAGACACTTAACTTTGTGTTTGTTCCAATTAAGTCACTCCGTTAATATTTCCATCTAGAATACTAACGGAATGCCACATGGAGATCCAACTCATCATTTTTGACAAATTGTGCAATCTTTTGGAGACATGAACTATTTCTCCCCCAACACCAACTCTTTCCTTCCTCTTCCTCTCCTCCAGCTTGTTTCGTATTATGGGTTAAGTAACCAGAAAATAAATCAAAAAGAGATTTTCGGTCAGATACTATTGTGATTATTTTTTATAAGAGATAATTCTCCAATGTACTTTGCTACTTGAAGAACAATCGATTTGCACTTCATCAAATTATAAAGAAATAGCAAGGTAGATCCTGGGAAATGTAATTGAACAAGAAAACGTTGGAGCAAAACAGCTTTTTAAAGGGAGGTCCGATCTCTCTTCTGAAAATAGATCCAATAACAGAGGAGGATAACTTGATAATCACGCTTGAATAACTGATGGTGTTGGCAGTCACAATAGTATCTGACCGAAGTCCCAACAAAGGTGGATTATTTTCTGGTTCATTAACACAGAGAAGCCAAAACAAGAAAACAAAATAAGCTGGAGGAGAGGAAGAGGAAGGAAGGAGTTAGTGTTGGGTGAGAAATAGTTCAGGTCTCCAAAAGATCACACAATTTTTCAAAAATGATGAGTTGGACCTCCACGTGGCATTCCGTTAGTATTCTAGACGGAAATATTAACAGAGTGACTTGATTGGAACAAACACAAAGTTCAGTGGCTCCTAAGGGACAAATCAACTTGAGTGACCAATTCGTGACAAATGGCAAAGTTTAGTGACCTCCAACGAAATTTACCCTTTATTTTTGCTATTATTTTAGAGTGTTCTTTTATCTTATTTTTTAGAGTTCTTTTTTATTTTATTTTAGAGTTATTTTTATTCTTGAATTAAAATATGTTTGATTTGAAGATTGTTGCTCTAATGAATAAAATAAAATAAAAGCTAAGAAAACATGATTGGGAATATGAGCATAATTAGTAAAAAAAAAAACAGTAACTAATCTCTAAAATACAATGCAAATGGCAGTTGTACAGTACGGTGACACTAAGGAGGGGGGAAAAGAAGCACTACACGAACAAGGTGGATGTGTACAGCTTCGGCATTGTGCTGTGGGAATTGCTCACTAACAAGATGCCTTTCGAAGGCATGTCTAACCTCCAGGCCGCCTATGCCGCTGCCTTCAAGGTATCCTAATCCTATTCAGCTATACCCATGATATTCCTTTCTACCGGTTAAGATTTAAGCCACCACACCATCACACTAGAGCCTGTCTTTTTCTAATTGGTTGTGCTGTGTTGTGTTTCTCTGACAGCAAATGAGGCCAACGCTGCCAGACAGCACACCCCAGGAGATGGTATTCATAGTGCAGTCGTGCTGGGTCGAGGATCCGAGCATGCGCCCCAGCTTCGGTCAGATCATTCGAATGCTCAATTCATTTCTCCAAACCATCTCTCCGCCACAAGATTCGAAGTCAGCCGAGAACTCTTCTGTGACGACCAACAGGAATGGGAGCGCAGTGATCTCCACCATTGTTTCTCGGGTCAATGGGAAGCTGTCTTTTCTCAGACAACTCCTCACTGCCAAGAAATTGGGCCATACATGAGCAACAAGCCTTTCTTTCTCTCTCTCTCTTTTCTTTTTGGTACTTGTTGTAAAATCAAAATGGGTCCTTGCATAGGATGGGATACAACTACAAGTGATACAGGAGGAGATATCAGTTAGATAGGCTAGTCAATATTTGTATGGTAGTGATGCAAAAATATGACTCGAGGAAGGAAGTATATACGGCTAACTCATTGACTGCTTGCCCTTGCTTCGCTCTTTAAACTCTCAGGATTTAATTACTAGACAAGTTCTTAGTTCTAAGCTAAGAAATTTGACATGTAAATAAAATTTGGTTAATTGACAAGGGTTTCTTTTCTCAGGTTAGGTTCTCCCTTTTACTTTATTTCCTAGTTTGGGTCATCCCAATAACCAAGCCATATTGTGCTGCTTGGTAAAGTGGGCTTTGTTGGGTTGGGCTGCACGGAAGCTACAATTGCTCCCCAAACAATTTCAGATGGAATCTTTTATATTGGGGACATTTCTTTTTGTTTGAACGAGTGGGTTGTGAGTCTTGGGGGACTTGGGAAGTCAAGCTACTCAATACTCATTTTAAATCTCTATTTATTACAATAATTTTTTTTTTTTTTTTTGAATTTCGAACTCATGACCTTTAATTTCAGAGACATTCGCCTTTGTCACCAGACTAAAAAATTGAGTTTCATAGTAGAAGCTTTTAAAACCCCAATTTAAATTAGATTGCTTATTCAGGACTCCAAAATTATTTATTTATTATTATTATTATTAATGATAATACTAAAATACTAAAACAACAACAACAACATTAATATTAATATTTTGGCGAGCGACCAGAACAATAAAGATAATGGAGCCGAAAGAAAGTGTAGTCTGGTAAGAGTCTTTTCTACGCTATCTG